>JAWQFJ010010587.1:0-7500 GCA_034096865.1 Theodoxus fluviatilis
GACAGGACAGAGACCGACACCACCACACACAGGGGGACTTATATCTAATGAAAGCTCTGTAGGGACCATCCCAGTAGAACCTGGAGGGATAACAGCTGTAGGACCTCCAGTAAAACCGGGAGGGGGAGGGGATAAAGTCGTAGGACCTCCAGTCAGGCCGGAGGGAGTTAAAAGAAACACTATATATAAGAGTTAGCATCATTTTATGCGAGAGCAAGAATGGGATGCGCCTAATGTTGCTCGCGGAGTATAGAACTCGAGCTCACCGAGGTGAGATCGGAACGCTGTCATTTGCTGGAGCTGGAATACAACTCTCCAATCGCGGCGAAAAAAGTTTAGGAAGGTTAGACTGATATTTCGCGTCAAAGAATATTAGGTTTGGGTTTGAGCTTTCGTATTTTAAAAAAAAATCTGTACAACTTTTGGGACGTCACAATAGCTTTTAGGAATATTCCATGGAGGGAGGGCTACGGCGGCACACCAAGCTTTGTTCTCAGAGATCCAGATCATCTTGATGTTCGAGTTCACCGCCCAGTGAGGTTGGAGCCAGAGCTCGTTGACACCGAAACTAATCGAGGAGAGTGAAATGTCGTAGTCACGAGGGGATCACGAGAGATGAGAGGAGTGCACGTTAGCCATCGGAATGACGCCAGCTTGAAACGGACTTGGACTGTTTGTGGATTCTTAGGGTCCGCAATGATGGATGGGAGAGTTTACCTGCAAACCGAGGACACCATGACGACGGCGTCTGTGGAGAGGGTGACGAGTCCTTCGCTTGTGTAGGCGTTTGTTGTTTCGCCACATGTTTCTGCTGGTTTTAACAACTTATAACGTATGTTTTTCGCTCTGTAAAAGCACTAGAAAAAAGTGAAGTGTCACGAATTACTATCCCCACAATATAGATGTACATATTAATAGTTACTTGACGGTTTTACTTCTGCATGTTTGGGCAAACCTAGTGTGTGTGTTCACCAGAGGTGGCTATTTCTTACCGAGCTTCGCTCGATCGCTCAGACTAACTCCTAGTCGCACCACATCGACTTGCGTTTGAAATAATTCACATGATACAGCTCTACAAATAACCCATTTACCTTTGTATAAATTACAGTTCAAGTCCGTTTTAAATTTTCTCTTCTGGTCAGAAATTCTGTCTTCATGTGTTGTACCGTTATATCCACACAGTAGTGGCAGAACTGACATATGGTGTACCTGTCTAGTGCACTTCGAGAGGGGTATTATCAGCAGCAGCACGCATGACCCCAGGCTAGAGGGGGGGGGACCCCCTGGCCCCCGTTTCAGGCCCTACCCCCCCCCCCCCCCCTTTGGTTGCCCCATGCATTCCCGATATATAGGGACAAGGGGAGGGAGTTGAGCAGGAGTACTATACCTGACAGCGGCCTGTGGATTTGTCTCAAAACTGGTTTATTGCAGCCTGCCTTGCAGAGGGACTATCTTCCTATTACCACCCCATAATTCCCAGATATGCCAAAGGAAGAAGAAGAAAACTGCCAAAACTGCTATGACGACACCCCTAGTAGAAAATTGAAAATACAAGGTAACCAACATGTTTAATTTGTGACACCATTTACTTGTGATCTATAAGAAAGACCAGGAACTGTCTACTGGACTTCCATACTAGCAGTTGAAACATGTTATCAGTACTCTGTATTAGGACACCTGAGCCATAGATTTTTCTCACCTTGATAATTATGGTTTGCTTTGTTGCTCTTGATTACCTGTAACCTCAAGTGTAATTTGAACAAAGTAGTGCACATCACTAATTATTTGTAACACTATTGGTGTGGTTTTTGTTTGTAAGGGCTAATGTTTTGACTGCAGTATCCTAAGTAATGCTTTTCAATTTTGTTTTGCTTTTGGGAGCGTATATGTTTGTACCTAGTGTGTTACACGTAATGTCCAGATTATAGAGTACATGCTGACTATAATTGTGTAGTGAATCGGGCTCATGATGTGGCGATTAATTTTGGATGCATCCAAGCTGATTATTCTTTGTGAAATTAATCTGTTCGTTATGAAGAACAGTCATGGACTCGACAATGTTGTTACTGTGTCTTTGTATTTTAGACTGTCTTTTTGTCGGTCTCCAAAATTAATTTTTAGTAACAAATTGCAAAGGTCGGTCTTACCTGGCATCCAAACCAACATACAAATTTTGTTTTTGCATCATAATGAATGTTCCATCTTATTCGGAGTGTTTTGGTTATATGGCATGACTTCCTATGGGAGTATCTATTCACTACATACACAAGGGATGTTAAGCAAATACCATGAGAGGAAGTATAAAAATTGTGCTAAAATGCAAAACCAACTAAACGAGAGTCATGATCATTCACATTTACAGAGAAGGAAAATGTATGAATATTATGGGCTGCAATATCTTCCACAGTGGATTCCCAGAACCACGTGGAGGGACGCAGGCTCTCATCAGCGCGCATTCCTGGAAATCAACGGTGCTGCTGCTTGGATTCGGTTGTGACAACTTACGGGGCTGAGATGGTGTCTCGGTTGCTGGATGATGGCCACAGGCCGTGCCGATTAAGGGACTCTACAAATGCATTCTATGAAAACCCGAGTCAGTATTGACTCTGGCACAGTTCGCAATGAATGCGTAATAGACTTGACCCTTCGCATTACAGCATTGCGCCAAAAATAGTTCGTTCTGATACTTTTTTTCTCTCACTTTTTACAGAAATCATTCAGATGTCAAAACTTGTTTCCATTTCAACTCAAACATTTTATTTTATCGAATAAACGCTGTTTATTGCCTCAACAAAAGTAAGTTATGAGTTTCGTGCGAAATAGTCTTAGAACTACTTTAACGGCGTATGTCAGGGAGCAGATCGGCTATCCCACAAGCCTCTCGTGTGACCTCATTTGAAATTTTCGGACGAAAACCTTCCATCACGTGATGTCAACTGTGCTAGAGACACTTTCGCCGGTAGGCGAAGTCTCTAGTGAACTAGAATGCCATACAATTGTGCCATCTCTTATAGAAAAGACCCACGGCAAAGGACCTGACGGTTCGAGCCTAGATTTTTCCCCACGCAGACCACGTGGCCAGGACAATTCAATCAAATGCGAAGACTTTAGCATTTTCCCTTTGTGCTGGGGTCTTGCTCTTTCCAGCACCGCGAGATCAGTCTGTACGCCCGTTTTTACATGTGGTCCCATGTAGCCCACGCCAGTGGTACGAAAAAACCTTCCCAATTGGGTGCATGAGACCTTAAACGTCTCTCGCATAACCAAGAAAACATAATAATGGACCTCGCCGTTCAACCGTTGTTAGAAATTTGAGATGAGCCCGACCACACCGGATTAACGCCCAATCATTTTGTTTTCACATGTGGAAAATTTGCGCCACATCATCCTCCCCCAAGGCAAAAGTTATTGTTTAGTTGGTTTTTCGAAACTCTTTGGCATCATAATTAGGATCCGCTGAAAAATCCCCTCAGAGCAAGAATACCGTCAACTCCCTTCATTCGACTCCTTACTCCCATGTCAGATTGCTGATTGATTTTTGAACATTCTCGTTTTCACACAAGAGTTTGCAAAAAAATGGAAAAGTAAGTCACGAGACATTAAAAAACATAAGTCTGTTGATTGTTTGTTGAGAGAAAACTTGAACGTTTTCATTAATTTTTTTTTTTTTTTTTTTTTGATTTTATGTTTATTTATTGTTGTTTTTTTTTTTTTTTGTTTTTTTTTATTTTTTGTGTGGTCTTTTATTAAAGGTACTATTTTTTAAAAAAACACCAAAATCGTAAAAACGTTAGCCGCACCTGAGTTTATGAATGATAGATATTGATTGATGTGAAACAAAACAAACACACGTCACTTTTCCCTTTTTTTTTTTTCAAACCTCGCGATGCAACGGAATTTCTATGTGGGGAAAAAAAAAAAAAAAAAAAAAAAAAAAAAAAAAAATTCCATTTGGTGATAATATTTTTTTTTTGATGAATTGGGACTTCCTCAAAACTTTATCCAGGTCACGTGGCAACAAATCTCAAGGGGAAAAATCCGTCCAAGTAGTTTTTTTTGAGGATTTATATAATGGAGGATATATAAGGCCCCCGTTGGGGATGGGGAGAGACACGGTGCGGACAGGCAGAGAACACACAGACAGACAGACAGAATTAAAATCAAGTTAAGAGAGTCCCCTTTAGTGTTTGTTAGAGTTTAGGGACACCTCCCAGTGGTAGTAAACCCTGAGGGATTAGATTAAAAAACCGCCCTTGGGGTGCTTTTGTAGGGCTGGGTGAATCAATCGGTGGGCGGGGGGTTGCGGTTGCTTGGAAATTAACAACCCCTCCAGGTTTTTGTTTGCAACCATACAACACAAACCTGAATAACTAGCACAAATGCACACACAAAAACAAAAGAAAAAAAAAATAAAAAATAATAAATAAACAAAAAATAAAAAAAAAAAAAAAGCACCAAAATTTGGGTTCAAACCCGCAATCTTCTTGAGAAAAGAGGGGGGGGGGTTGGGGAGTGGCAGGGAACGGGGGGGGGGGGGGGGGGGGGGAGGAGGGAAGGGGGGAGGTGGGGGGGAGTGGGGGGGGGGGGGGGGGGGGGGGGGTGAGAGGGGGGGGGGGTGGGGGGGGGGGGGGGGGGGGGGGGGGGGGGGGGGAGGGGGGGGGGGGGGGGGGGGGGGCGGGGGGGTGGGGGGGGGGGGGGGGGGGGCGGGGGGAAAGAGAAGGGAAAAGGGGAAAGAGAGGAGTGAGGGGGAAGGAGATGGAGAGGAAGGAAGGAGAGAAAAAGGAAAGGAGGAGAAAAACAGAGAGAAAGAAAAAACACATGAGAGAAAACACACACAAAAACAACAAGAAGAAAAAAAAAAACTAGGGCAGGGAGCATCAGGTGGTGTTTCGAAAAAAAAAGTGAAAAAGTTTTCTCAGCGCGGATTCGAATCCGTTCACGCGCATGACCTAACGTTACAATTGTCCAGCGCTTTACCATCTGAGCCATTCATTTGGCAACTGACGTTACTACGTGTTTGTAAAGGAATTATAACGTTCTTTCTGTAAACTCCCTCGCTTCATATTTTGCACTGTAAATTGTATAAAAATGGATGATAGTTCATGAAATTTGAGTGGTCTTGTACATTTTAGGATACTTAAGGTCTATTTCTGCCCTTTTTATTATCGATTCACTGCCATTAGGCCAAGCCAACAGACTACCAGTACCAAGTCAGGACAGACAGAACGAACGAACGAACTTTATTTTACAAGGGTAGTGAATTAGGCAGTATTGCCTTTCTTACTTACATTCAGCCCTTGAGGCAAATTATTCAAATGTGGGAAGAGAGAGAGAGAGAGAGAGAGAGAGAGAGAGAGAGAGAGAGAGAGAGAGAGACAGAGAGACAGAGAGACGAGAGAGAGAGAGAGAGAGAGAGAGAGAGAGAGAGAGAGAGAAAAGGAGAGAGAGACAGAGAGAGAGAAATACAGAGAGAGAGACAGAGAAGACGAGAGAGAGGACAGAGAGAGAGTGGGGAGAGAGACGAGGGAGGGGAGGGGAGCTGGGAAAAGGGGAGGAAGGGAAGAGAGAATGAGAGTAAGAGGGTGGGTGGGAGAGAGAGAGAGAGAGAGAGAGAGATGAGAGAGAGACGGAGAGGAGAGAGAGAGAGAGGAGAGAGAGAGAGAGAGAGAGAGAGAGAGAGAGAGACCCAGAAGAGAGAGAGGCAGAGACACGGGGGAGAGAGAGAGGAGAGCGAGAGAGAGAGACAGGGAGAGAGTGGTGAGGAGGTTCGAGAGGAGAGAGAGATGGACAGAGATAGAAAGAGAGGACCCAAGGGTAGAGGCTAAAATCGAAGAGAGATCCGAAGAGAGTATGACGAGTTGAGGTGGCGACGAGGATGAGATGTAGGTGTAGAGTAGATGATGAGACGTGATTGTGAGGCCGAGTAAGTAGTTGAGATAGAGGATGAGAATTGGATGATGAGGGGTGAAGTTGAGTGAAGAGAGATGAACGAGGGGAGAGAGCGGTGAGAAGAGCTAAGAGAGGAGGAGAGAGGAGAGAGAGACAGACGGAGAGAGACATCAGAAAGACCGAGAGACACAGAGAGAGCACCAGAAGGAGAGACAGAGAGGACGTGGATTGGGCGGTCCGGGCTGAAGTGGAGGTTGTGCTGGGTGGGGGTTGGGTGGGGAGCTGAAGCTGGGTTGGAGAGAAGGGAAGCTGGGGGAGAGAGGCAGGGGAGAAAGGAGCGAAGAAGGGATGAGATTGTGATGAGAGAGGAGGGAGAGAGAAGGAAGCAGAGAGGAATTTGAGGGGTGGCGGAGAGAGAGGAGTGAGGCGAGAGGAGAGAGAGAGAGGAGATGAGGCAGGAGGAGAGAGGAAGAGAGACGAGGATGACAGAGACAGAGAGCGAGGAGACGAAGAGCGAGAGCAGAGAGAAGAGCCCGACCGACGAGATTGGAGAGAGACGTAAGTGAGAACGGTAGATGAGAAGACGCGAGAGCGGAGGACGAGATGAGACGAGAGGGAGAAGAGGGTCTCTCGTAGCGGCGGATTGAGAGGGAAGAGAGAGAGAGGATTCGACTTGCGATGAGAGACATCGAGAGGAGGGAGCACAGGAGAGGAGAGAGGAGAGTGAGGGAGGCAGGAGTGGGACGATGCATGACCGAGAGAGAATCAGAAGAACCTGGACGCGCATGAGATCGCGGTGAGAGGAGTCGAAGGACGAGTTGGATGCAGAGAGGCGAGAGGAGTGAGAGAGAGGAGGAGAGTGGGGAGAGGGAGAGAGAGAGGAGGACAGGATGAGAAGAGAGCCCCCCCGAGAGAGAGTGAGATTGGAGACCAGATGAGAGAGAGATGGAGAGATGTGAGAGATGGATGGCAAGAGAGAGAGGGAGGGGGACGTGAAGAGAGAATAGAGACACGAGGGCGGGGGGGGGAGAGCTGGGAAAAGGGATCAGGAGACGGGACCACACGGAGAAGAGAGAGTAAGAGGGTGGGTATGTGTGAGACGACAGAGAGGAGCAGAGAGAGAGAGAGAATGAAGGGGGGGAGCGAGGAGGGATGCCTGGCGAGAGAGGAGAGGAGAGAGGGAGAAGGAGATATGAGCGATAGAGGGTGGGGTGGGATGAGAGAGAGACAGCACAGAGAGTGAGATGGAGAGCCGATAGAGGATGAGATCGAGAGCGGATGATGATGAGAGAGAGAGACGATCGAGGAGGAGTAGAGGATCGAGGAATGAGAGAGGACGTGACGAGAGTGGAGGAGAGCTGGGAGTAAGAGAGGCAGATGGAAGGTGGTAAGAGTGAGAGATGAGAGTAGAGAGGGCCAGGTGAGGTCCTGGGACGAGAGAGATCGAGAGAGAGAGAGAGAGAGAGAGACAGAGAGAGAGAGAGACAGAGAGACAGAGAGACAGAGAGACAGAGAGAGAGAGAGAGAGAGAGAGACAGAGAGAGAGTGAGAGTAGCCATAAGTACTGATCAAAAGATCAGATAAAGGCACTCGCAGCCTAAGACATCTGAG
>JAWQFJ010010587.1:10000-20785 GCA_034096865.1 Theodoxus fluviatilis
CTCTGTGCTGGAGTCTTCTTTCGCCAAAAGCCTCGCCTGTCGCTCGTAAGCAATGGCTGACTGTCGCGCTGCCTAAATCTCAACACAACAACGACATGTCCACGTTCATCACCGTCCACCTTCCAACTCGTTTGCTCCTCTGACGCCAGCAAGGATGTCAAGAGCGTCTCCAGGGCAGCTGGAAGTCCAGCGACTGGCATGGTGCTGCTGTTATTCAAGATACGGTGAACTGGCCGGAGCGAAGCAAACACGTGCTACCGGAGCGAGCGTTAGCCGCCGTATGAGAGAGAGAGCAGAGAGAGAGAGAGAGAGAGACGAGGAGACGAGAGAGTGAGGAGAGACAGAGAGAGACAAGAGAGGAAGAGAGTTGAGAGAGAGAGGAGGGGGGTAGGGGGAGGGAAGCTGCGGAAAAGAGGAGAGGAAAGGGAAGTGAGGAATGTGAGAGGAACGAGGGCTGTGGGTTGTGGAGTAGAGAGAGTGTAGACGAGTGTGAGAAGTGATGAGAGAGAGAGGACGAGAGAGGGAATGAGAGACGGGGATCTGAGGAGAGGAGAGAACTGAGCGTAGAGAGCGAGGGGAGAGGAAAGGGAGATGAAAGAGGGGGGGAAGGGGGAGCGGTGGGAAAAGAGGGGAGGACGGGGGAAGAGAGAATGAGAGTGAAAGAGGGTGGGTGGGAGGACGAGATTCGAGGATGAGATCGAGAGAGAGAGATCGAGAGTGAGAGAGAGACAGGCAGAGAAGAGAGACAGAGAGACAGAGAGAGAGAGAGAGAGACGAGAGAGTGAGAGTAGCCATAAGTACTGATCAAAAGATCAGATAAAGGCCTCGCAGCCTAAGACATCTGAGGACATATCTATCTATCTAAATTAATTCTCCTATAAACTGTCCTCGCAAATGACGTCACGTTATTGATGACGTCGCACATGTTGGAATTTCGCCATTCCTCCCCAGGTGTTTCGAAATTCTTCTGGCATATAGGATCGAAAATCTCCTCGCAAATGACGTCACTTTATTCGACGTCAAATGATAACGTCACAGAGTTTGCAAAATGGAGTCTGTTGAATCATTTTCATTAAAACACCAAAATGTAAAAAAGTCACTTTCTTTTCAAACCTCGATTCTGAAAATTTGATAATATTGAATGGGACCTAACTTCCAGTCAGTGTGCAAAATCTCAAGGAAATCCGTCCAGTAGTTTTTGAGATATAGGCCGTGGAGACGGGACAGACACACAGACACACACACACACAGACAGACTAATAAAGTCTGTAGGACCTCCAGTAAACCTGGAGGGATAAAGTCTGTAGGACCTCCAGTAAACCTGGAGGGATAAAGTCTGTAGGACCTCCAGTAAACCTGGAGGGATAAAGTCTGTAGGACCTCCAGTAAACCTGGAGGGATAAAGTCTGTAGGACCTCCAGTAAACCTGGAGGGAAAATTACACCTACTCTTCACCTACTCAACTCCCAACGGGAAAAATGAAAAAGCACAAGTAAAATGTCGGTCAGCCTTCTTATATAAACATAAAAGCACGCAGGTCAGCCTGTAACGTTCCAAAGTATGAACCGTTCCAAAGTATGAACCGGAAATCGTCGCAGAGTTATCTGCCCGGTACTCTTAATAATTTGACTCTAAAAAGAGACGGCACCCGCCACTCCGCCTGACTGACTTGGCACACCCGGGGAGTTATGCTAAGATCCGGCCGCGTAAATATATCTGCGTTTTGTGACAAACGTCTTGCTCGGCGGTACTGTACTCCATGCACCTAAACGGTGCGCGTGATTCGGGTGTAATCTTAAGCTAAACGACGTTTATTGGCGCTGCTGAAATGGTCGAAGTCGGAAACACTCGGAACGTCGTTTACCTTAAGATTACACCCGAATCACGCGCACCGTTAAGGTGCATGGAGTACAGTACCGCCGAGCAAGACGTTTGTCACAAAACGCAGATATATTAACGCAGCCGGATCTTAGCATAACTCCCCGGGCGTGCCAAGTCAGTCAACGGTCGCGTTTTATAAAACCAGACTACAAATAGACTACAGGGAGGTGACTCCCATATTATTTCCGGCAGGGGAGACGGCTTTTTACGGGGAAAAAACTTTTTTGAACGGTACATTATGTGTTAAACGACACAAATGCACCAAAAACACAAAAACTCGTAAAGCAACTAATGCGTCGTTTGTCGGGATATATTCCATGCGAAGAACAGGTGCAGGAGCGGTAAATCGCATAAAGAGAGAGCCGGGCAGATAACTCTGCGACGATTTCCGGTTCATACTTTGGAACGGTTCATACTTTGGAACGTTACAGTAAAAACTATCGACCCATGTAAAACTCTAGCACCAACCTTCCAACTCTGCTCTCTCTCTCTCTCTCTCTCTCTCTCTCTCTCTCTCTCTCTCTCTCTCTCTCTCTCTCTCTCTCTCTCTCTCCGTCTCTGCTGTGTGTGTGGAGCCGATCTCTTCTCTTCGTCTGCTTCTCTCTTCTGTGCTTCGCCCTCCTCTTCTTCTCACCCAGCAGGCGGACCGATCTCTATCTTCTGTCTTCTCTCAGTAGGCGGACTGATCTCTGTCTTCTTGCGCTCTCTAATATAGCTATCTTCTCACAACCAACTCACGACCCACCTTTACTCACTAATACTCATACCTCAGAGCGAACACCGCTCATCACCCCGGGGCAGAACTCAACTCCCATCCATCCTCCACCTCAATTTCTATACAGTCGTTGGACTACCAACTTCACCAGCAAAAACCAAGTCTCTCTCAGGTGAGATACTTCCGAAAACCTATTTCCCCATTACACGCCGATAAAGTAGTTCTAAGACTATTTCGCACAAATCTCATAACGTACTTTTGTTGAGGCAATAAACAAGCGTTTATTCGATAAAATAAAATGTTTGTGTTGAAATGGAAAGAAGTTTTGACATCTGAATGATTTCTGTAAAAAGTGGAGAAAAAAATAGTATCAGAACGAACTCTTTTTGGCGCAATGCTGTAATGCAAAGGGTCAAGTCTATTACGCATTCATTGCGAACTGTGCCAGAGTCACTACTGACTGAGGTTCACAGAATTCTACTTGATCCACACGCATCGTTGTTGGGGAAGTGCTGCCCGAGTAGGCCTATGCCATTCAGCGTCGCTGAGACTAGTGAATATAGTATCTCTGTGTTCAGAATGGGCCTATGCATGACCGTGTTGGCAGCACTTGAAAATTGTAATTGGCTGTTGGTTTTTACATCAGCTTTGCTTGAAAGCGACGTTGCACAAAATGTATCAAAAGATTCATATGTTGTGCTATGAGTCTGACACCAATCAAGCTTTGTTACATCAATGTCAGAGTTGCCGATGACCACATTGCGCGGTGAGAAAACATGACGCTGCAATGAACTTCCAAGGCAAAGACCACCTTCCTCACCGGATTTTGCACCGCAAACCCCTACTGCAAGAATAGCCTACTATTTCCGTCCATTTCTGTGCGCTAGAAGCAAATGATAAAAAGTCCAGATGGCAATGGACGTAATTATTATTTACCACTAAATTCGTTAACCTGTGTTCTCTTTTACTGTCTTTTAGGTCGCTAACAATATGTAGCAGTTTCTCTTCACCGCATCGCACTTCTCTTCCACTTCATGGTAGAGAGCCTGTCGACCACCACGCTTTGGTGGATCTCTTATTCAGGGATCCTGACTGCTCAATGCCGTGTGCGTATTATTAGCTTGTTCGGAAGATGACGGGAAATCTGACCTGTAGCGGCATGAGATTTGAGAATATGAATGAGCACAGCGTCTATATTTGTGCATGCGCATTGACGTCATCCTAGGCAGCCAAGAATCTTCGCAGGAACACTGGTGAGCACCAGACGTCACCTTGAGTCGGGAGATAAATAAAGACTAGCCAATGGCAGAAAAGGGCACATATTCGTCATTCTATGGTCACGTGATTCTAGACTGGGTGTTTGGAGCGACATGATTGGTCAAACCTTAAGTCATGCTAGAGACAATTCCCTCTGATAAGCCTCGCTTTAGTGGGAGACCCACGCGCACAGGTGTTCGACTTATCTGGCATTGAAAGTGGTTGCATATGAGATGAATGATGCTAAAACGGGATTTCTAATGATTCCGATCGGCTTAACCAGCTAAATTAGGACATATTCAGAATATTAAGCAGAACATAATCTTTGACTTCAGTAGCAACTAAAAGCTGGCCTGCTCGGGCTCTGCAAGCAGTCTTGTTGCAGGCCGTCTGGTCTCCATCTGGCTTGAGTGATATTCGCCCAAGAGAGGCAAACCTGCATACACACAGCTCTGTTTGGCCGTTGCCGCCGGTGCAGACTCAAGATGGCAGGAACCCTCGAAAGGACGATCCTCATCGCTATGGACGACGGCAAGCATTCCGATTACGCCTTCCAGTGTGAGTGTTCTTGTTTGCTTCTTTCTGTCAAGTTCAAACGTTCCATTCGCGTTGCTTCTACCAGTCCATACGTCCAAATAGTTGTTTTGCGACGGCATTGCAAGAAAGCGTCAAAGCGATCATCCCGTAATGCAACCAAGAGCCAGTTTCGGGTCGAAATGATCCCTAGACAGTGGATGTGCCATGTACTTGACCGTCCACGTGTCTTAAACATTTCACGTCCAGCCAACGAGTTGGTCGGTTTTAGGATACAAATGTCGAAGAGGGGTATCTTTTTCAGTGTTCAAACCCAAGTGGTGATCAAAGTGGAACGGAAGAGGTAACTCTCTCTCACAGGATTGGTTTGAAGTTTAAAAGAGTAAACAAAATGGAAAGTATCATCAATATAAACATCCCATATCCTACACATGCTATTTGAAAACAGATATAGAAAGAAAATTCCTGCAGAATTACTTCAGTCGCAAGTCAAAAACAAATTTCTGTGAAAAATGTTCGTCACATTTGTCCAGTCGCGAAGGAGATACCCAAATAACTGTTCCTAAAACTGAATGTTTAAGACAGAATATAAAGGACATGAAAACGAGGGCAAGCGCTTTTTCGTGTATTTGTATGTACAGTCTATGATTATCGTCGGTGACAGCAAGGGATGAATTAGTTGGCTGAGGGTATTGATTTATTAAAAAGTGTTTTGTCCTCCAATCACCACAGCGAACGCCAATGTTTCCTCCCCTTTCTTTTCCAGTTTACGTGGACCATCTCCACATGCCCCAAAATCACGTGGTCATGCTGCACTGTCCTAACTACCACACCATCTCCCAGTCACGTGAGTTGAAAACTGACACTACTATCTGCAGTCACTTGCGGCTGGTGGGTGCGGTGTTCGAAGCTGCGCGGATTCTAGAGTTGCATCCTTGAGCAAGGTGCTTTACTCATATCGCTTTTCCCCACTCAGGAGTAAAACGGGTACCTGTGAAGGATGAGCTGATAAATTGTGAAAGCTAACTTTTGCGCGTTCATCCGCAGCCTGGTTGCATGTTCCCCAGTGAGTTAAGATGGTGTTGGATTGATAAAAAGAGGTAGCCCGGTGACCAGGGGGTAAATGTGTGCTGTTTGAGCATCCATCAATGGGTGGAAAAGTCGCCAGATAAAAAAGAGCCTTTTTACTTTTATATGTAACGTTTGGAGAAACTATAGGCTTGTTCAGGAGTACAAAGCGCTGCATGATCGCTTCATGTTGGCAATTGAGCGCTCTTTGCCTCTCCTGAACACCTACAGATTTAGTGCAGCGCTTCACTTGTTAAAGGGGAGGTAAGTCTTCTGCGCCCCATGTTGTGTTGATAGACGCTAAGAAAGTGTTTTCTTTGCCACAGACATCGTTTATGCACGTTTAAATGTATTCTGCATGAATAAAGTCCACTACTGTGTCATCCTTACTTGCCATTATTCGCGCATACAGAGCGCTTGGGGCAAATAAAGCCCGTTCCAGTCCCAAAATGATGTTTCTGAGGGTTATTTTACGCATCGACGGCCAGTGCGGGATCGAAGACGCCATTTTGAAAATCGTCTGAATCACCTCGGATCGGTGATGCACAGCGCTGCTCAGTGCTGAGTGAATCGCCCCAAAATTGCTGTTCAGGAGTGAATCACATGCAGCGCTGCGCCTCCTGAACAAGCCTGCTGTGTCCAATTCCATTCTTGTCGGTAGAAGCGACTATACCGCCTGTGCCATCGAACTACATTCGGTTCATCCGTAGCAATGACAGCCTCATGAACTTATTCTTGTCACCCAGTCTGGTCTTCACCACAGGCCACATTATTTATTTCCTCAAAAATGTAACATGTGCTTTTCAAGATAGTAATTTGAGGAAACTACCGCTGGCACAACACAGAACTGGGACCTATTGCAAGTTGTATCCTTTACTTTAAATCTGAGGAACCACGAGCACTCTGGCATCACAAGGGCTCGAATTCAATGTGAATATTCAAACTATGTCTTGGTAAAGAAGATGTCATTTGTATTAAAATAAGAGCGTCCACCGCATCGTCAAAGTATCTTAGTAGATATCTGAGAAAGAACGCCCCTCTACATGTATTTATATTTAAAAGAGTAGACAGCACCTGGGAATCTTCATTTTCCGTAGCTGTGTCATAGAGAAATTAAACATGACAAAACCCTACGGCAGAATATGAAGGACTTGGTAGATGTGCCCATATGCTACTACAACAGGCAAGCTATTAGTTAAGATCAAAGCATCACCCAAAAGTGACGATGGCTTTTGGATAGGATTTTCTCCCATCTTGCTGATGACAACAGTATCGTGTTTTCCTTCTTGAAAGGCTTATAATGAAAGCTGTTCTGCATCAATCAAACGACAAGGCTGAACTTCTCTTGGCCTGAAACTTTTTGGGGTGGGTGGGTGGGGGGTAGGGATTGGGGGTTGGGTGGGGGGGAGGGGATTACTCAGTTCTATGGAGCAGACCTTTACATCCACAGGATTGTAGAAAACATGGGGAGGAATCGAACTGATTTCACTTATGAACTTATTTATTTCACTGTCTCTACTTCACACTCATATTCTGGATGACAAAGGAACAGCTCTGAGCCAGATCGAATTTCTTTCTGCAGCGATGGTAATGATTGATGCAGCAGCGGAACTTGTCCATGAGGAAGAAAGAACGATCCGCGATTTCCTGGAGAAACTACGCCAGAAACTGAAAGATGCAGGAGTAAGTATCCGGCTTGAGAAGGCTTCTCACATCCATGCACTGACAAACACTTCAAAGACAGTTCAGGGCCAAACATCTGCCTGGATGGTCGACAGTGATAGAGATTGATCTTTGTATTGATGAGATAATATCATTTGGTGTTCATTTTCTGCCTAAATTTGAGCTGGGACTTCTGCTTATATGTTGGCATTAATTCGCGGTGAATTTGGGCGGGAATATTCCGAGGCAATTGTATCGATGTTACCGCACCATCACATCACGATTTATTATAAGTATTTTGCATATGACTCCAGACAGTACGATAAAAGAGTGCACATCAGGTGCAAAGCTGTCCCTATGCTAAAGACTTTCCAAGAAGTAAAGGCAAAGAAAGAATCAAAATTACTTCATAATACGCACTCCATGGTTCCTGCTGTTGCTTTGCTCAAACGCAGTGTGTGTGTGTGTGTGTGTGTGTGTGTGTGTGTGCGTGCGTGCGTGTGTGTGAGTGCACGCGGGTGAGCGTCAGTATGTGCGCACGCTCGGGCGTGTGTGTGTGTGTGTGTGTGTGTGCGCGCGCGTTTGCGTATGTGTGTGTGCGCGTGTGCCCGCGCGCGCATATGCGTGTTTTTTGTATGTATGTTAATGTGTTTTTTTGCGTTCGTGCGTGCGTGAGAGAGAGAGAGAGAGAGAGAGAGAGAGAGAGAGAGAGAGAGAGAGAGAGAGAGAGAGAGAGAGAGAGAGAGAGAGAGAGAGAGAGAGAGAGAGAAGCAAAGTACAATTTATTAAAAAGCGAGTCTCTGCACCAACGGTTTCAACCAGAAAGCTTTCGTGGTTTCAGGTTGGCGGGAAGGTGAAGAGCGTGAGCGGCAATCCAGGGGAGGTAATTGTCAAGGAAGCGGACGACCTGGGTGCCACGATGATTGTGACTGGGACACGCGGCCTGGGAGCCGTGAGACGCACTCTGCAGGGCAGCATCAGCGACTACATCATGCACCACTCGCACGTGCCTGTGGTCATCTGTCGCCACAAGGAGCCGCACCACCACCACAAACACTAGGATAATGCGCGGCGAAACCACCCCAGTCTCCCACGCGTTCCTTTTGAATTGCATTACGACTTACAAGGTTACTGTGGCCAAATCTGTCGTCACAAATCTCGGGGTGGGTCACTGTTGGACCAACGCATGACTTAAACTGGCAAACCATCATTTTATAGATGTTCCATGTAATCCATCACAGGGATGTGTGGGTTAAAAAAAAGTGTCCATTCTTGAGAAGGTCCTTCGCAACCATGCATGACTATGAGGTCGTGAACAGCTCTAGTCCTTTGTCGGTTAAACAAATGCTGGTCACTGTACAGTTCTTCCTTCAGACGGTTTCTCGTTTAGAATACTACTCCTCCACTGTATACTTCCTTGAGAATGCGGATGTAGGGGGATTCGATTATTCCATAATTATTAGAGACAATCTTTCCATAATCAGTTTCTCATTTCGTAGTCTTCGCGGGTTTGCTAAAGGTGTGGCGACGACGTTTCCTCTGTAAAGATGATAGGTTTCATGTTATTCAATTCTGCATGCGATCATCCTTTCATTGTAGTACTTTTTGATTTGAATTCCATATTTCAATGCGAAATACAAGATTTTGCGACTATCCCATCAGGCCTTACGTCGTCTTTCCCGACGCATGAACACGCAAAACCTTTTTACCGCTTTTTTCAAGGGCAAATCGTTACTGATAGAACTATTCTAAAATGGCCAGCGCTTACACATTTCGCTAAGACAACGAGCAATGACACAGGAGACCACTTTGCTGCTGTGGTGATAGAAAATGGTCGTAAATTGTTTGCTAGCTCAGCTCAGCAGTGAGGGACTCCAGCTTATGAGTTCGTAAGATGTCAACCGACTAGAACCATACACTGAACTTTTTACTTTAGAAAATACTCTACTGTTCGGTTGTGCCACTTCACCATAATTCAAGCCCTTTAGGTCTCGTAACTTAGATGAAGCAAATTCATTGACGCTATTACGTGATAGCATCTCTCTCTCTCTCTCTCTCTCTCTCTCTCTCTCTCTCTCTCTCTCTCTCTCTCTCTCTCTCTCTCTCTCTCTCTCTCTCTCACACACACACACATACACACACTGTTACAAATTTGATATTACCAACTGTTACGAGCTTAGCTTATTTAAGTCTTGACTTGACTTGTCTTGAATGGGCTCGTTTCTAATGACGGTCTAGGGGTATACACTCACACAATCAAACTCGCAACACTATCTCACGCATTCGCTCTATCGAAAACGGAACACGAATAGAGAGACGGTGAGGACACAGGTAAAAATTATAGCATTTTAATTTCACCTAACAACGCTAAGCGTAGATAAATAAATGATTAATAATGATAATAGATAACCAGCTGTGGTGACCCGCCAATCAATCAAAAGTACTTATCTGTCTTGAAGACTGTGTGTCCAACGAAAACCACGTGGCAATTTCTAGAACGAGGTGGCTGACTCGCCTTCACACAAATATACCGCTTTCACAGAGGCTCACACCTTTGGGACTCCTTGTAACAGCGGTTTTCGATAACACTAGCGAGGGAGAGAGGGGGTGACAGAGAAAGGGAACAACTAGATTCACAAACGACGAAAACTTGTGACGTTTCGCTCGGACAGGCGAGCGAAGGCATTGAAGAGGCGGCGGAAGACGCTCTGTAGACTCGACACGTGGCAAGAGCGGCGTTCAGGCGTGGGGAGACGCTGTACGCTGGCGGGCGCTGGGTCTTCAAGTCGTCGAGAAACTTGGCAGAAACTTTCTCGACGGGGAAAATGGAAACAGCTCTCTCTCTTCAAAAGGCGTAGTACGCTGACTCTTCATTTAGCGTGGAGCGGAGATTTCTTGCTCTTTCAAAACTGAGTGGCGTCCGGCGTCTGATGTGGCTTCACGGGTGGTACTCTGGCGCTGAGCCGACGTGACAGACTACTTCACGAGTGGTAATTCTGTGCGCGCGCCCAGCGCTGAGCCGATGTGGTGGACTGGCTTCACTGGTGGTACATTCTGTGTACGAGCCGTGCAAGCAGTGGCAGCTGCTTTTATACTCGCTCCAATAATTCCCCAATCACGTTCAATAATGGGCTATTAAAATAAAAACCGCTGGCGCTGAACCTCCAGGTTTTGGCATTTAAGAAAAGATTGGGTTCGAACCCGCAACCTCTCGAGAAAAGAGGGGGAAAACACACATAAAAACACAACAAAACCACAACCTCTCGAAAAAAGAGAAGAAAAAAAAAGTTTCAGCGCAGAATCAAACCTGGTCATGCATGACCAAGAGTCGAACGCTCTACCAGCTGAGCCATTAGAGAATTGCAATGACGGAGTGTTTGTAAAGCATGTAAATCCATTTCTAAGCTATCGGCCCAGGAACAATCAACCATATATTTTAAACATGATGGATAGGTTCAGGAAGCTCCTATTATGACATGCTTTGCTTTCCTTTGGCATGTCATAGACGCTGAATTAACACTCACACAGTCACACAGAGGAGGACGTGTATTATAGATGTTCAACCCAGACATGTGCATTCGTACTCATTCAGTGATTCACGCACACACCGTGTGTGGTTACCGTGGTTACGTTGTGTTTTCTTCGCGTAGACACTGATCTATATCTAA
>JAWQFJ010010589.1:0-5000 GCA_034096865.1 Theodoxus fluviatilis
AGTCAGGAACTCACAGACAACTTTTATAACAAACACATATTTATTAATCCCTTGCCCACCCCGCAGAATAAATGAAATGGGAATGAAAGTGATTAATGATAATGATTCCTAGATGATTCATAAACCCCACCATATGCAAATACAAAACTCCACTGTTGTTCACAACTGTCCAGCATGCAAATACAAACCCTCACTGTTGTTCACAAATGTCCAGCATGCAAATACAAAACCCCACTGTTGTTCACAACTGTCCAGCATGCAACTACAAACCTCACTGTTGTTCGCAAATGTCCAGCATGCAAATACAAAACCCCACTGTTGTTCACAACTGTCCAAACTCTGTCTCTTCAACTGTCCTGCTCGTCTTTCAGTTCCAAAACATCTTCCACTGTCAAACTTATCTCTTGAACTCTCCAACTCTCGACGTAATCCGGAACGTCAACTTCTCCTCTGGACCAGGTGGCCCAGGTTGATGAGATGCAATGGGTACTTTGGAGAGTGACGACGGCGATGGGGAGCAGCGGAGATTTTCGGACGATGACTGATATGAAGACAAATCACACAGGCCTGAACGGCCCGAATTAGCTTACATGGCATAACAACATGCACATAAATCAAATCAAAACAACAACGACTCTATCATGAATCATGACATGATGCAAATGAGGCGAGAATGGAAAACACGGCAATGAATGAAAAGAACCACCCCGTTCCAAAAATCCCACTGCCTATTCCAACTTCCCACCCACCCCTAGCACAACAAACCAACAACCTAGTGAAAAACTTACACAACGATATTCACACACAACTAATACTTACATGGAAGAAACTCGGTTCCTCCCCTGGTGCTGATTCTGATCGGCTTGCCGACAACGACAATAAAGTCGCCAAATCTTTTCCCCGGGCTGACAGAGGCCAAGCCACGCTCTGGGCCGACAGAAGTCGAGCCACTCTAGGTTCGTTGGCACGTACCGCTCAAACGGTCCTGCCAAATCCCTTCTCAAAACCGACTGAACCCCGTGACGTCGACTCGAAGCTGATGACGTCACAATTTCCCGATTCTCCAAAAAGAGAGAAAGAGAGAAACAAAAACCCAACAAGGACAAGAATCGCACACACAAGTACATGAACGATAAAATTAACCTTTAATACCCAACCTGCTCGCGACATACCCCCCCCCCCCCTTAAAACAAAACTACCAGTTTTGTAACAAACCCGGAGCAGAGAAGGTTGCATAGAACACCACAGAACCCCCTAGGACATCCTGCTCAGGTAGTCTGCCCCAACATTCTCCCTTCCAGGAATGACCCCCCCAGTTGAAACAACGCCTGAATCGCAGAAGTTCAACCCAGACGAGAAGTCCACCTTCCTGACCGAACTACAGAAGCTTGGGGGTCCAGACGGCCGCAGCTGCAATCCAGTCTGACTCCTCCCGTCGCTGGGCCCCCTACCCTGACATGCGTCGCAGGACGCGCAAAACCTCTTTACGTCTACACAAAGGCCCGGCCAGTAGAAAGTCTTCCATACTTTCTTCCTGGTTGCCCTGACCCCGAGGTGCCCAGTCATAGGCGGATCATGAGCCCACTTCAGCACTTCCCGTCGCAGCTGCTTGGGAACGACCAACTGATGGTAGGACCCAGATGGCCCTGAAAACACCCTATGATAGAGAGTCCCCTTCCTCACGAAACTGATCGTACCTACACCAGAGACTACCTGCTTCCCAGTCCGGGCATATTCGCGGACCCTTTCCAGAGTCTCATCCCCAGACTGCATCTCGGCCACCTCTTCCGGCCCTGTCTGTCCAATTAACGGCCCAGCTACCACAACGGGTTCGCCGGCCCCCTGCTTCTTGCGCGCCTGCGCCCTCGTTTCCGTGGTGCCCGCTTCGGGATCCCTGCTGTATACCGGGACCTTAATCACTCGCCCATCTTCCAACTCTACCTCGTTCCCTATGATGACTGGGAGCAAGGGGTTTTTCATTACGAGGCCTACTGCCTTTCCTGTGAAGAATGGTGAGACCATATCAACCACAGCCATGTCACAGGCAGTCTGGTAATTTGTGGAGGCCAACGTCACGTACTGCTTCCTACCAGTCAACGCGCTAGGATGGACAAGTTGCGAGTCGACTATGAGAGCATCTGACCCCGTATCTCTCAGAGCAGGCACCTCAGCCCCATTCAGCCGGACCATACATCGCGGCTCAAACGGTCTCTGGCAACACGACTCGCACAGTGAAGGCACCCTGCCTGGGACGACTTTCCCTGGGGAACTCGCGACCCCACCCATTGGTGACCTAACGACCATCCCCACTCGCTTGCAGTCCTTCTTCAGATGTCCCTTCCGGAAACATCTGAAGCACAACCCTTTCTCTTTCGCCTCTCGGATGCTACCCTGGGAGCTAGAAATCTTATTCTCACCACCTTTCTCTTCTTCCCCCGAACCTCTTTTCGATGGGCTGGCATTGGGGGACAAGAACTGGGTTTTCTTTACAGATCTCTTTGCCTCAATCACTATGTCTGCCGCCTCAGCAGCTTCCACCACGCTTGCGGGCTTCCTCTCCCTGACCTTTATCACTAGATCGGGAGACAACGTCTCCATTAGCTGTTCCGTCACCATCACATCCACTAGGTCTTGAGGATCATCAAAGTTCTTCTGTGAGAGGCAAACCCACTTGTGAAAGTAGCTCTTGATTCTCACCACAAACTGGGCAAAGGACTCCCCTAACTCCTTCCTCGCCTCCCGGAACTTTCTCCTGTATCCTTCTGCCGTGAGGTTGAAACGTTTCAATAGGGCGTCCCGGAACCTATCATAATTCCCCGCTTCTTCGGCTGGGAGTGCGAAATACAACGACCTAGCTGTACCTCTGAGCTGAGGTAAAATACGTGCTACCCACGTTTCCCTCTTCCACCCCTGAGTGTCAGCTATCTGCTCAAACTGGCTGAGATACTCATCAATGTTGTCACTCTCTTCTAATACCGGAATCTTCACTCCCTTAATAGTCTTTTCCTCCCTCTCTACTCTAGCTTTTTCTCTCTTCTCTTCTCTTTCTTCGCGGCGCTTCCGCTCCTCCTCCTCCTTCTTCTCCTTCTCCTCTTCTTTCTTCTCGCGACGCTTCCGCTCCTCCCTTTCTTCCTTACGCTGCTCTTCCTCCTTCTCCTCACGACGCTTCCGCTCCTCCTCCTCCTTCTTCTCCTTCTCCTCTTCTTTCTTCTCGCGACGCTTCCGCTCCTCCCTTTCTTCCTTACGCTGCTCTTCCTCCTTCTCCTCACGACGCTTCCGCTCCTCCTCCTCCTTCTTCTCCTTCTCCTCTTCTTTCTTCTCGCGACGCTTCCGCTCTTCCCTTTCTTCCTTACGCTGCTCTTCCTCCTTCTCCTCACGACGCTTCCGCTCCTCCTCTTCCTTCACCTCACGACGCTTCCGCTCCTCCTCCTCCTTCACCTCACGACGCTTCCGCTCCTCCCTCTCCATCTGCAACAACTGTAGAAGCATACTACTAGTGTCTACTCCAGGTGAGAGCAACCCTGGAATTTCCCCCTCGTATTCGTCACCCTCCCCTGGAGGTACCCCCAACCCTGCTTCAGCTTGGCCGGGCGTGAGGTAACCGCCCCTCTGTCGCACCGAAAAATCAAATGGCTTACCTCGACCGCGCCCCCTCCTCGACGAAGATGGTGACTTACGCCTACCACGAGGTGTAGCTTCAACCAGCGATCGAAGCACCCCTTCCCCCTGCCCATGCTCCACATGACCTTCCTCGGTCTGACTTGCCGCTGCTTTCTCCGCCATTGCCTTGGACCGGGTCAACATGGGCGCCGAACAGCCAAAACCTTACTACTTTCAGAACCCCGAGCAGTCTTTCCTGAAAATACTTTTGGTTAAAAAAAATTAGACCACTCCTACTTTATGCTTCAGGCATGACTGGGAACACTCACCAACATGAAACAACACAAAGACAACCAATGACCACACAAAACACCCTATTACCCTGAATTATACAACAAAACAAATAGAGTTCCTGAGCGAAATGAAATTTGGCATATCCCTAGACGAGCCCCCAATGTCGCGCCCACACCCGTTGGGTAGGACCTTAACCTCTCATGCAGAGGGAGTCAGGAACTCACAGACAACTTTTATAACAAACACATATTTATTAATCCCTTGCCCACCCCGCAGAATAAATGAAATGGGAATGAAAGTGATTAATGATAATGATTCCTAGATGATTCATAAACCCCACCATATGCAAATACAAAACTCCACTGTTGTTCACAACTGTCCAGCATGCAAATACAAACCCTCACTGTTGTTCACAAATGTCCAGCATGCAAATACAAAACCCCACTGTTGTTCACAACTGTCCAGCATGCAACTACAAACCCTCACTGTTGTTCGCAAATGTCCAGCATGCAAATACAAAACCCCACTGTTGTTCACAACTGTCCAAACTCTGTCTCTTCAACTGTCCTGCTCGTCTTTCAGTTCCAAAACATCTTCCACTGTCAAACTTATCTCTTGAACTCTCCAACTCTCGACGTAATCCGGAACGTCAACTTCTCCTCTGGACCAGGTGGCCCAGGTTGATGAGATGCAATGGGTACTTTGGAGAGTGACGACGGCGATGGGGAGCAGCGGAGATTTTCGGACGATGACTGATATGAAGACAAATCACACAGGCCTGAACGGCCCGAATTAGCTTACATGGCATAACAACATGCACATAAATCAAATCAAAACAACAACGACTCTATCATGAATCATGACATGATGCAAATGAGGCGAGAATGGAAAACACGGCAATGAATGAAAAGAACCACCCCGTTCCAAAAATCCCACTGCCTATTCCAACTTCCCACCCACCCCTAGCACAACAAACCAACAACCTAGTGAAAAACTTACACAACGATATTCACACACAACTAATACTTACATGGAAGAAACTCGGTTCCTCCCCTGGTGCTGATTCTGATCGGCTTGCCGACAACGACAATAAAGTCGCCAAATCT
>JAWQFJ010010589.1:7500-10000 GCA_034096865.1 Theodoxus fluviatilis
GAGGAGGAATGAGGAGGAGGAATGAGGAGGAGGAGGAGGGAGGAGGAGGAGGAGGAACAACAACAACAACAATAAAACAAAATATAATACGATGAATATATGTATTGACTGCTTGTCTCTTGCAAGAAGACTTTGTTTCAAGGAAGGATAGACTTAGCAAACATACCGTCAGTGCTCCTCTTGATGAAAGTAGAAATATTCAGCCAACTCTTATTGAACACAGCACAAAAGGCCAAGGCTTTTTCTGTCCACAAGTATAAGAGTGACAGCCAGCGAGAGAGAGCGAACGAAAGATGTTATTTTAGAGGCCATCCGCCCATATGAGTCATGTGTACAAAGGGGAAAATAGCCAAAACGATAATACATGTAAGCTTCACTCCACAACTTGCACTCGTAATATATGGTAGTTGTGTCAGCAACCCTGCACTTCAACATGTGTACGAGGTGGATACAATATTAAGTGTAAATAGTAAGTTTCCCCTCTGAGCTTCAGAGCATTGCATATATACATAGATACATCTTTTGTTTTCTGCTGATTGGTACCATTCATAAGATAGTAACAGTATTAGGTATCGTTCATGAGAGTGTCTATCCTTGAAGGAAGCATACCATGAATATTTGCCACTGTTACAATGTCTTTCATCCCATGACTGAAGATAGCTATCACACAATCTTTGTTTCAGTTGTATTAGAAAACTCCTTTCGTTGCTTACGCCACCATTCAACCACACAAATGCAAAACCCAGTTTAGACAAGGTATCTTTCAGCATATAAGGCAAAGCTCGTGCAAAGAAGGAGAGAGAGGAGAGAGAGAGAGAGAAAGAAAGAAACAGAGCGATAGAGAGAGAGAGAATGAGAGAGAGTGACAAAGAGAGAGGCAGAGAGACAGAGAGACAGAAAGGTAAACAGAAAGAGAGAGAGACAGAGAGAGAAAGAGACAGAGAGACACACAGAGAGAGACAGAAAGAGACAGAGAGAGTGAGAGAGAAAGACAGAGACAGAGAGACATAGACAGAGAGACAGAGACAGAGAGACAAAGACAGAGAGACAAAGACAGAGACACAGAGAGAGAGAGAGGCAGAGACACAGAGATAGACAGAGAAAGAGACAGAGACAGAGAGAGACAGAGAGACATAGACAGAGAGACAGAGACAGAGAGACAAAGACAGAGAGACAGAGACAGAGAGACAGAGAGAGAGACAGAGACACAGAGAGAGACAGAGACAGAGAGAGATAGAGAACGAACGAACGAACGAACGAACTTTATTTTACAAGGATAGTGAATTAGGCAGTAGTGCCTTTCTTACATTCAGCCCTTGAGGCAAAAATTCAAATGTGGTGAGAGAGAGAGAGAGAGAGAGAGAGAGAGAGAGAGAGAGAGAGAGAGAGAGAGAGAGAGAGGGGTGGGGTAGCTGGGGAAAGGGGGAGGAAGGGAAGAAGGTGGGGGGTAGCGGGGGAAAGGGGGAGGAAGGGAAGAGGGTGGTGGGTTGGAGAGAGAGGGTGGGGAGAGGGTGGGGGAGAGGGAGGGAGGGAGGGAGGGAGGAGGAGAGAGAGAGAGAGAGAGGGAGAGAGAGAGAGAGAGAGAGAGAGAGAGAGAGAGAGAGAGAGAGAGAGAGAGAGAGAGATGAGTCAGTATAATTATCGCAAGAATTATACATGTGCAATTTCTTAAACATACTAAAATGGGTAGATAGTGTACCAGAGAAGCAAAATTTAAATATGGAACTTGAAGTGACTACAATGACATATACATAAAAAACAATTTTCTAAACATCCAAATGTTAAAAACAAATACATACATGTAGGCCAAAGCCTCTTGGTGTACACTCCCTCCCCTACTCCCCCACCCCCAATCAGCCGGAACCCCTCCACTATTTCACCCAGGGGTGGCCTGAAGTAAGCATATGTGAAGAATGGACAATGTAGGATACACACTTAGCCGTTCCACTGTCTAGACGTCAGATGAAAGCGTGGAAAACTATTTCATAGGATGAAGCCTGAGAATAGTGCGAATTTTGTCTTTGAACATAGGCAAAGATTTGATACATTTTTTGTCATCAGGCAGTGTATTCCACAGAGCAGCCCCAGAGTAAGATAGCCTCGATTTCAACAAATCGATGCAAGGCTGAGGCAGGGTAAATTTGTCATGTCCTCTGAATGATGACTGCTCAAATAGTTTGGTTAGATATTCTGGTGTTCTGCCATATTTTACCTTTTTCACAAGCACACACTTATTGAGCTGCAGATGCTTATGGAGAGGCAAAATGTCAAGCGTTTCCATTTTCTTTTCAGTGCTAAGAGATTTATTTGGGACCATAAGCTTAAAAGCTCTTCTGTATAGTGACTTCATTCTCTTCAAATTAGCTTCACTATAGTTATCCCACAATGTTGATGCGTAATTGATGTGTGATACGATGTGGGCACTGAAAAAGATTTTGCAGGTTTCCATGTCTACAAAGGGTCTCAGCTTTGACAGTAGAAAGAGATTGCTTGAAATCTT
>JAWQFJ010010589.1:15000-17500 GCA_034096865.1 Theodoxus fluviatilis
AGACGGATACAAGCCCTGGAAATGAGATGCTACCGCAAGATTCTGAACATCTCATATAAATACTATGTCACGAATGAGGAAGTCAGCAACAGGATCAGGAGAGCAATTGGACAGTACGAAGACCTGCTCTCAGTCGTGAAAAGCAGAAAGCTGAAGTGGTACGGTCACGTGTCAAGAGGCAGTGGGCTGGCCAAGACCATCCTGCAAGGTACCGTACCAGGTGGGAGAAGGAGAGGCAGGCAAAGAAAGAGGTGGGAAGACAACATCAAAGAGTGGACAGGCTTGACCTTTGCTGACTCACAGCGAGCCACAGAGGATAGAGATCGATGGAGGAATATTGTCCGAAAGTCATCAGTGGTGCCTCAACAACCCATCTCAGGGTTAAGAGACTGAACTGAACTGAACTGAACTAGTAAGCTCCTAACATAACAGCTGGCATTCTCTGGAGACAGAGATCAAATTCCCTGAAGACGGAGTGTGGCTGCCTATAATTATGACGGGGTGTTCAAAAACAGTCACACACGCAATCGTCTCACCCACTTAGGTGATCCTGGGAGTGTTTAGCCCAGGTACGCAACAACAATAACAACTACAACAGCAACTACCAGGACGTGGGGACTGACATACTCAGCTCGAAAGCCCTACTGTATTCCGGCACATTCCAGAACCTTCACAACATCTTCATAGAGTAGCCCATACTAACATATGAATACCCTCTTGTCCTCGTCAAGTATAGAGACGAGATTTCCTGTGGCAAACAGGTTTCAAAGAGACCCATCTCGATTATGAACGTGTTTGCTACATATTTTTCTATACAAACAGTCAATAATTCAGATTACAAAAATTTCATCAAAACATATATTTCAGTCATCTCAGATTCAAACAAACTTAGCAAGCCATTAATTTAACAGCTCACCAAGTTTCACTTGAATGCTCGAATGAAACTAGTTCCCACTAATGCGATAAAAGCTATTTAGAGCTTTTAGATTACGATCGATTTGAAAAGATTAACTTTGTTTGAGGCTGGAAATGAAATCAGTCAGCTCCAGAATGTTCAATACTTTTTTCTCGCAAATTCCTTCCGCAGTTTGTTTCTTCTTCTCACAATTTGATTCTAGTCGTTATTTCATCCTTCCTTCAATTTAATCGTGTTTTCAAAGTCAACACAAGTCGATTTGCTTTTCCCGTTCCAAACTCGCATTTGAATTCACACGCAGATTCGAATGCAATTTGACCTCCATCTCCATCGATTTCGACTCCGTTGCCAGCTCCAGTGGCCAAACCAGTGTCAGCTTCCAGCACTTCCTCCAGGAGTCAGGAGAGCTCTCCGCTTACAGCCACCTCATGCTTGGTGCCCAGTTCAACCTGAATGGCGGCGCTGCCTTCTCAGGGAGGCTCCCACGTTGCACATATTTTATGTTAGTGTGTATATGAACTATTGCGTGAAAAGCGTAACGGTAAAAGTGTGGTTTCATATAGTGACTTATCAGACAAGTATGGGTCTCAAACCGCTTCACACTTTAATACACAGGAATGGGTTCAAAGACGCCTATCTAAAAGTCAAAAGATCCAACAAAACCAATGTGTCAAACTTGGGGACCTTCCTGTTGTTCTAAACGCCGGTAGATTGGAGCATTCTGCCGTGCAGACTTAAATGTTGAATGTGATACTACATTGCACACGTGGTCATGCATCGCATTCAAAAGTCAATTTTCACATGCAGCCTCAATGCAGTTGCATGATTCGATATTCGCATTCCATTTATACTATATTAATTTCCCAAAGACACCGGTACACGCCAGAGATCTCTGGCGTACCAGAACGCTGCATACCCTCTTTGCTGTCGTAGTCTCTCTACAGGCACACATGTTATTTGCCTTATATCCCGCATAGTTATGTATGAAGCAAGAATGCCCCCCTCCATTCTCCTATATCCCTCCCCACTCTCCTCCACTCAACTCTTCCCGTCCTCTTTTCCCCTTTTTTCGTTTATTGAACAAAGTATTTATTTTATCTGTGATTACTGATGTACAAAATAGCGAACACCATGCTGAGGAGGAATGCGACATAGAGTAGTGCTTTATTCGCTTGATTTTCATCATGATGTTGATGAACATGGGTCTACTTATTTTCTTTTGAGAAGCTGTACATACATGTTTGTTTGTTAGTTAGTTTGTTCGAGCCGTCATTATATTATCCTTTGATATATTTTTTATCTGTTCATCCCAATGATGATGATGATGATGATGATGATGATGATGATGATGATGATGATGATGATGATGATGATGATGATGATGGTTGATTGTTGATTGTTGATTGTTGATTGCTGATTGTTGGTTGTTGATTGCTGATTGTTGGTTGACTGTTGGTTGATTGTTGATTGTTGATTGTTTGTTGATTGTTTCTTGATTGTTGATTGCTTGTGGAATGTTTGTTGATCGGCTAACAACAGTTTGCTGCCGTGACGGTTGACTCTTCACATAACACAGGGAAGACG
>JAWQFJ010010589.1:22500-27500 GCA_034096865.1 Theodoxus fluviatilis
AACCGAATGATCATTTAACCTTAATTTGGCTTTCAGCCAACGAACATTCGTGCCGAATCTACGTCAGCGGGAAAAAGGAGATCAGTCTGAGAAAAATGCAAACCTTCGACGATAGCATCGGACTTTGCGAAATACAAACGGTAAGATAAAGAACTAACATTAGGATGAGCGCTTGATTCACTTACCCCTTGTGAATCGGGGATAAGAGTAGACTTAAGGCTTCTCCCCATGCACTTTGTAAGAGGTGAATAACGGGAAATCGATACTAGACTTGCTCTGACTAGCTCTAGGGATGTTCGTGAGTAATGGACTTACATAGCCTTCAAAGCTTGATTGGCCGTAAAACTACATTCATTCATTCATTCATTGACTACATTCATGAAGTGCAAAAAGGAGACGGATTCTTTGAGAGGAAACCATGATCAGGGCCAACAGTCAGTTGCTTTTAATGCTGTCCACAGCAGAACAGCCAGAGAGGCGCATATATGTCCCTAGGAACCCTCCCCCCCCCCCCCCCCCACCCCCCCCCCCCCCCCCCCCACGCCCCCACGCCCTCCAAAAAATGCAATGCGCAGTCATTGTGCCATTGATGAAGAGTGTATCTCCGTTTTCTTTCTGTCCATTGTTGAAAGCAACAGCCTATCATTTACCTGGCAACCTTTCATACTGATATTCTTTTCATAAGAGAAATAGGAACTGATTTAAAGGCAAAGTATATCGCTGACGATTCGTCTCAATGAGTTGTAATGCCAGAAGCTGGAATGAAAATTTCTCAGGGATGTGTGTCGAGATGCCGGGTTGCATGAGCTTGGTGTGAGTCGTTCCTTTGCCCGACGATAAAACTTGAAGTTTCCAACCTTCGCAGCCCTATTACTGCTTTAACACAGTGGGAAAGGGGTGGTACGAAACGGTCCTCTCGGTATTATCTGTCATTTCAATCAGTCAGTTTTTCTTCACTTCGGCCCACCAGTGGATGTGGGGGTAAGAATGAACCCACCTCGTCTCTCTACGCGATTTGTAATGGGGCGAGTAACTCTGGAAATCGAGACTGAAATTGCTTTTACTCAAACCCGCTGTAGTGAATTTCGTTATTATTGATCCTGCATAGCCTTCAAAGGATGATAGGCGGTAAAACTGCATTCGTTCGTCCATCCATTCTTCCATTTGGATTTCATGCTCTTTCCTGCTTGAGTTCAATAGGTTGTTCACAACCTCAAGAGCTTCCAAATATATATTTCGTTCTTGCCCTCTTCGCTTATGACGAATTTCCTCAGAACTGCAAGACGAGTCAATGGGACGTACTCAGCTTGTTTCCGCCTATTTTTCAATCGGACCCATCGTGACTTGAACAACACGGAGAATATCACACACCCTGGAGGCAGCCAAATAGGTTGACATGCTAAGTGCATTAATTTGTTCATGGAACAATGTATTCACTATCCCATTCGTGCACTGATGGGTTCATTCATCCATTCACTAATTAATTAACTCACCCGTTTCTTCTTTCATTCATCATTCACTCGTTCACCCCTTTGTCCCTTCTCCATGCATTCATTCTTTCATTCACTCATTCATTCACTCATTCATTGATTCGCTCCTCCTAAGGACCGAAGCCTCTCAGAACATCGACGCCATCAGTGCAGTCTAGCCCAGAGTAAGATAAGTCTGTAGTCGATGCCGTCAGAGAAGGCACCTGCGTGTCGTTAATGGAGGAGATGGTTTGCAGCTTCCTGCACGTCCATGCAGCTGTTGCTATTTTTAGACAGGTGCAGGTGCCCACTCCCGCCGCTAATTGAAGAGGCACGTGCTACTGTGTCGCATGCAGTGCTGGATCCCTTCTGTCCGTCTTCATCAGCCAACATTGGTACGAAGAGGAGGAGGAGGAGGGGGAGGAGGAGGAGGAGGAGGAGGAGGAGGAGGAGGAGGAGGAGGAGGAGGAGGAGGAGGAGGAGGAGGAGGAGAAGGAGGAGGAGGAGGGGGAGGGGAGGGGGAGGGGGGGAGGGGGAGGAGGAGGAGGAGGAGGAGGAGGAGTGAGGAGGGAGGAGGAGGAGGGGGAGGGGGAGGGGGAGGAGGAGGGGGAGGAGGAGGAGGAGGAGGAGGAGGAGGAGGAGGAGGAGGTGGAGGAGGAGTAGGAGGAGGAGGAGGAGGAGGAGGAGGAGGAGGAGAAGGAGGAGGAGGAGGAGGAGGAGGGGGAGGGGGAGGGGGAGGAGGAGGAGGAGGAGGAGGAGGAGGAGGAGGAGGAGGAGGAGGAGGAGGAGGAGGAGGAGGAGGAGGAGGAGGAGGAAAGCATCAATGACGGCGACAACATACACGGTCAACGATCAAGACGTTATGAACGACATCGATTTATACTGCCAACACCACAACCATCGCCATCGTCACCAACACCTCCAACATGGTGACAGTCACCACCACCACTACTACTACCATTGCCACAACCAACACTACATATTGTACTATCCCTCCTCCTCGTCATCCTCCTGCTACTACTACCACTACTACGACTACTACGACTACTACTACTACTACTACGACGACGACGACGACGACAACAACGACGACGACGACGACGGCGATGGTGACTCAGGGGGCAGCGGCTGGTGCTGATGCTAATGCTAACCACCACTGTGAAGATGACAATTTATTTACGATCTGTCAACTGTAGGTCATTATTCAGTCCCGCTTCCTTCCACAACCTGCTTGTTTCTGCGTCACCGCTTCTCTGCAGCGTTTTCCCTATATTCAACGTACGTGTTGAAAGGCATGTACAAGTCTTTCAGCCATACGTTTTTTGTCGTCTAAACGCTTCCTCCACAAGGATGTACTTTTCCAGCCGTGGTTCATATCAGCACTGACGAAATGTTGATGATACGTGTTTACAGAACATTGAGAATTGCGCCCATGGAGTTTATAACGCAAAGATTGCTGCCAGACTTGAAGGAAAAAAAAAGAAGACAGGATATGCTCCATTAAGTCTAGTCAGAGCCAGCGTGGCATTGCCCATTTCATATTTTTTTTCTCCCCCTTTTTTCTGTGCGTCCTCTTCCCTTCGCCGCGACCTCCCTCCCAAACTTGAGATGGGCCACCTACCTGAGCAAAACGGACCTATCGCGCAGAACGAGGCTATCTCTTGGAAGCTTGCCTCTCCTCCCGATATCGCACAAGGCACCATTGTAGGATGTTACGTTTTTACGCGAACTCTTCTTTTGACGCCGTGTTCCTGCTTGATTTTTTTTCCTGTTGCTTTTGGCAAAACCATCGCCCTAAATCCAAGATGTCAACTGTCAAAGGGTATCATCGTAGCCCCATGTCAAAAACTTGCTGTTAGAAGTGATGCGTATATATGACTGAATTACTTTCAAACGACACACTCAAAGCAGGAGTGTTGTAAGCAGTGATGCAGTGATGAATACTGCGATGGACAAAGGTTTCCGCAAAATAATCACTTGCAAGCAGAAGCCACCATACTGAGTTCACCGGAGATAATGATTGTACACGATATTGGCGTGTATTTTCTTTGAAAACAAGCAATGCGTATTTTGTGGAAACCTGGAACTACCCCATTTTTATGTAGAAACCATGACGCCGATTTCAGTAGACGTCCCAAAGGGCACTCTCTTTGAAAACACGCAATCCAATTGCTATTAAAAGATGCATATAGTGAAATCTGGAACTGCCAAAGTTTTCAGCGGAAACGATGACGCTGAGTTCAACAGAGATACGAGATAATGACAGGAATACTTTTAAAACTAAACTATATGAATCATTATACAAGCAGCGAACGTTGGAATTAACTGCTTTCAGGCAGACACCATGACGGCAAGTTCACAAGAGATACAAAAGTATGACCGGAAGTCTTTTTAAAAAATTACAATACGAATTCTTTGGAACGTGCAGTGACCTCTGGCTTTGACTGCTTTCAAGCAGATATCGTGAGACTCAATTCCGAAAAGGTTAAACGACGAAATTGCTGCATGCAATCTCTTTGAAAACACGCACCGAACGCTGGAATCCACGACTTTAAGGCACACACCATGTCTCTGTATTCAGAAGGGATACGAGTTGAAGTCCGATATTACGGCAGGCATACTCTACGAAAACATGCAGCGAGAATCATTTGAAAACATGCACCGAGAATCGTTCGAAAACATGCAGAGATAATCGTTTGAAAACATGCAGAGATAATCATTTGAAAACATGCAGAGAGACCTGGACCTCACGGCCCATCGATTTTCCATCAAGGCCGTGGAGAAGAGATGGAGACAGAGGAATCTGACAGACACCCTCTGGCACTGAAGCCACGTGTCAACCCGCAGCGATGTCGAGGACAGTTGGGTCTTATGGCCTTGGAAAGGTTGCTGTAGAAACAAATCAGCCTGCCTTGCCTGAGGGCGGCTAGCCGCCTACTCCCGGTGTGCCTGCCTGCCTGCCTCTCTCCCTGCCTCCCTGCCTCCCTGCCTGCCCGACTGTCAGTCGATGCAGCCGCAGACTGACTCACGCGCAGCCAGCCTCACTGAACTGCACCACGCTTGAAGACAGCGCAGCGCTTGTCTCTCCGCGACATCACTCAGCATTTTCTGGGCATCGCATGAGCGTGCCAGCTTCCCGCTCAGTGGTTGTTGCAGGTGTCCTCGTGGACTCTCAAGGCCTGTCGGTGTCTTCCTCGTGTCTGAAGCGCTGAGGACAAGTCGGCACCAGTCATTCAACTACCTTCGAGAACATTCGGACTGTCGGTCAAGAGTGTCGCGACGGAAGCGACAGGTCGGTGGTTGTCATCATCGCAGTGTTGGGACCTCCTGTTGCGAGACTGCAGGCCCGGGACAGCCATGTGTTTCTTGACTTACCGACCTCCGCCTATGCCTGGGACGCGTAGCAGCGGCAGCGAGGCTGTCGCCACGTCGCTCTGGTGAAGGAGACGAAGGGACACAGTGGCGTCGGCATGCGTCTAGTCACTGGACATCTGGAGGCGGACGCCTGCACCTCCAGCCCCACCCATAGCC
>JAWQFJ010010589.1:30000-46485 GCA_034096865.1 Theodoxus fluviatilis
GTTGCATGTCAGGAACCGTAATAACTTTACTCTAGTTCATTTCACTCGGCTTTCACTCCGTGCAGAATTTTGTCGTGTTTCTTTCCACCTTGTTCTGGTTCACGGTGCAGCACTCGACTCCAGACTCCATATTTTTTCTGGTCGTTTCTTTGCCCTCGCAACCGTCTGCTTGCCCTGTTACCTGTCATTAACCTGTCGGGCTGTGGGTTTCTCCCATGATGAATGCACCCGCACTGACCTCACAACGATCTCCATGCACGCTTAACTCCCCCTATCTCATTGATTGGTCAATTTGTCTGCAATAAAGGGGTGGGCTTTCATTTATCCTAGACTTGCTCACGAAAACTATTGCGTCTGTGGTGGCCTTTGCACCAGGTTTTTTATTGCTTGCGAAGTTGCTCTAGTCCAACCTGCTAGATTTTCGCGCGGACATATTTCCCGATCGCTGAATTTCCCCGACCCCATCCCCAACCCCATTCCCTTTGCACCTCCTGTGATGGTTTTCAGACTTCTGAATGTCGATAAACATGTGCAATGAGAAAAAGGCTACCATGAAGGCTATTTAAAAACCGTAAATGTCGTAGGAAAGGTGATCTCAAGGTGGAACGTAAAACTTCATCCCAATTTTGATAGGTTAAGCTCGTAAACATTTCTCGTCGCTGGAATTATTTCCTGGCAAGGCCATAATAGACTGCATTTTTGCGTGCTGTTGACGAGAGTGAAAGCGTGCACGCAGGCCAGGTTACGTTGTTTCGAGTTCCCTGTCGTGCTGCGTCCCAAGTAGCCTGGTTCTTGTTTACCGAGGGTGGCATCATGGTGTACTTTGAAACCGCAATTGACGGTTGCTCATTCGGAGTCCGCATGCCAAAATTGCTCACTTCATTTTTTCTGATAATCTTTTTGTGCAAGTTGATCATATGCGACCCGGCACCACAAACTGAGTGATAAGTCACAATTTGCATATTTTGAGGTTTTGGTACCAGATTAAAGCCTAGCAACAGAGCTTACTATTGATACCAAAATCATTCTTCTACCTATACTAATAAGGAAGTAATGGTCATTTGCAGTAAGAGGGTAGTAACACATGAATTCTCAGAAATACGACGTCAAAGTATAGGGACAAAGTACTCTCTATTTACCCTAGCAACCATACGTTAATGAGCATGAAACTTGGCAAACTGCAACTGAAGGCATCAAACTACCTCTGCAAAGCAACAGACAATCAACTTTTATCAGGAAAGTGCTATAAATAAATCATAACTGTACGATATCTCAGAAATGCCTCATTCTAATTAGACTGTTTGCATGCTTTGTTTCAATGATCAATATTAATCAACATCAACTTTCTCCCCTTTAGAGGTGAAATTTCGGTCTAAGACCAGGATATGGTGTGCATTATGTGTAAACACGTCTGAAAATGGCTAAAATTCAAAATACACCACATTGACCTATACCTCTATAAATAGACTGCCCCTTCAGTTTTGTCCGCGCGACTTATCACTCATTTTGTGGCGCTGGGTCACATGACTGCGAGAACAAAGAAATACCGCTTAAACATTGACATTCAGTTGAAACCTTTTCGGTGCTAAAAGCTTTACAAATAGATAGATTTCCCGTGTAACGGCGTCAAAAGATAAACCTTGCTGAAATAAGCAGTCATAACATTTGTGCTCGAATGCACACGATAGTTTTAAAAACCAGATTCTTTCCTTAATACACGACACTGAAGATAAAATACACTATCGTAGTTGATATTTATATTGGTAAACTGACCTTTTTCTTTCAAATTGTAACTGAACAAACCAAATGACAGGTTCCGCTATCTATGTTGACCTTGTATTTGTGAAGTTGCCGTACATTGTTACGTCTGCCACGTAAAAGCGCGCGTGCTAACGTTACCACAAAGATCATGTTCTGCGTCAACCCCTGCACCTAGATATAACGACTCGGCAGACTTCGCACACTGCCATCACGCCCTTTGTCTCTATGCCGCTGTGATCTTTGACGAATTGCACCATCTGCACGGTGCATAACGCACTCGAAGAGAATATGTATTTCCTGAAAGCCCAGCAACCAGGGGTTCCAGCTGATGAGTGGGGGCATTAAGCGGCTCCGGTTGCGTGTTACTCTTGCAAACATGTATGCACGCCGTCTCATTGACTGAAAGACAACGGGTCCATTCGATCAGGAAGAAGACGGAATACGCCGTGGAATGCAATGGCTCCTGATTTTCTGACTCAGCTCTGATCGATCCTCAGACGGGGAAGGGTCGGGCCAGCTTGACACGTCAGTGTCCAGTCATGCCGGGGTGAGGAAGCTTAGGTTATGGTGAATAGGTTGGTTGGTTGACTGGAATTTTGCAGCCTATCAGCCTTAGTCCTGTCTTGACTTTTTTCATCTTCCCATGAAGAGAGACCGCCACCTTGAAGTCGCACTAACATGGGCTCCCACGTGGGAAGCGGAAGAGAGGGAGACAACTGGGCACATGGCGGCGTGCAGTGGAGCAGGAAGTGGGCAAGGAGGGGACGACCTGGTACGAATTACGGTGGTTAGCCCAAGACAGACCTGGGTGGCGGAAGAGCTATTGCGGCGTCTTATGCTTCACTAGGAACTCAAAGGGGGGAGGGAGGGAGGGAGGGAGGGAGGGAGGGAGGGAGGGAGGGAGGGAGGGAGGGAGGGAGGGAGGGAGAGCTTGTATGCTATTTAAGGTCATTGATCGCGAAAATCGCTACAACGGGTTTGAATAAGATCACATCAAAACATGATTTCCCTAGTTATTCGCTTCTTACGAATCGCGTAGGGAGACACGGTGGGTCCATTCTTACTCCCAAGCAACTTGGGGTCCTGGTGTGGAGACACGTGAGGGAGACACGGTGGGTCCACTCTTACTCCCAAGCAACTTGGGGTCCTGGTGTGGAGACACGTGAGGGAGACACGGTGGGTCCACTCTTACTCCCAAGCAACTTGGGGTTCTGGTGTGGAGACACGTGAGGAAGACACACAGATGGAAATGGTCAAGGTCCTGACGTCTTGAGAAACCTTTAGAATCCGTTGATCCCTTTAGGCAGTCGTGGAAATTCGTCGCTGGAACACGGTGTCCTTCATTCATTGGACAGGACACTGACGAAGTGCTGAAGCTCGATATGAGAACGAGCAGAGATGTACACCTGTGTGTGTGCATGTGTGTGTGGATGTGTGTGTGTGTGTGAATATGTGTGCATGTGTGTGTGTGCGCGCGCTTGCGCGCGCGTGTGTGTGTGTGTGTGTGTGTGTGCGTGTGTCTATGCGTGTGTGTATGTGTGCATGTGCGTGAATGTGTGTATTATGTGTGTGTATTGTGTGTGTGTTTTGCGTGTGAGTATTGTGTGTGTGTGCGTGCGTGTGTGAATGTGCGTGTGTGAATGTGTGTGTATGAATGTGTGTGTGCGCGCGCGTGTGAGTGTGAGCGCTTGAGCGCGCGCATGTGTACATCTACGCGTGTGTGTTACATGCGCACGCGTTTGTCTTATGTTTACGAACGCTTCAAGTATATCTGGTTTGTTTTCGTGTACAGTCGTAAGTTGGGATTAGTGTGTTTCGAGTAAGATTGTGTATGTGTGTGTGTGCGTGTGTGTGTGTGTGTGCGTGCGTGCGTGTGTATGTGCGTGTGTGTGAGAGAGAGAGTGTGTGTGTGTTTGTTTGTGTGTGTGTGTGTGTGAAGTCTTTATGCGTGTGTGTGTGTGTGTGTGTGTGTGTGAGAGAGAGAGAGAGAGAGAGAGAGAGAGAGAGAGAGAGAGAGAGAGAGAGAGAGAGAGAGAGAGAGAGAGATGGGGGGGAGGGATGTTTACAAGCGCGTGCACATGATTATGCACGTTGACGTTGCCTCCAAGTCGAGGCTCCCATCCAAGGTCAGTTTACCATGCGTGACAGCTGGTAGGAGCTTCCGTTGCAAGTGACACTGCGCAAGTTCACCTTACGTCACGAGTTGTTATCCTGGCCAAATTTATCTGAAGTTGCCACATTGTTCCAGTATTTATCCTGTCCATCTCGTTTGTACTGTTTTGATCCACCAATAAGGTCTCCTACAGGGAATACAAAATTCATTGGACTGAACGGAGCGTGCCTATTAGCATTGATAAAGCCAGAGGTCACTCCACGAGGGACGGACTATTCCTGCAACAGCTGTTGTGACGTCAGTTCCTGGCGGAGTGCAGCAGGTTTGTTTTTTTCTTTTTCCTCGGCCAAGAACCCACCTCCAGTCAAAGCCTCTAGAACATTAACTTTGTTCTCCCGAGAGAATTTCCCATTTTATGCTTGGGAGCCTTCACAGATCGCGCGGCACTCATGTTGTGAGCGAGTGCACCGAAGCCCAGCATACCGATCCTGAAATAGAAAGCCTGCTTTTTTTACTCTCTTACTTTGTCTTAGAAATCCATTTCGAGCAGAAGGATCAAAGTTTCGTGCCAGATGCAATAATCATGACGGTTGCATTAATGTAACCCGAACCCTTTCCAGACCTGGCAGACCCGTTATTCCTCTGCTGAAGATGAAATAATCACGGGTTGAGCACATGTCATTCCAGCAACCACTTCAATAATATCAAAATAAGCAAAACTGATGAGTCCTTTATTCAATGGGTCACTTTTGTAATCGACACCTAGAGCATTCTAGAAGTGTTTATCGATCGTTTTCTTGCTGAACGTGCACGCAGTATGCAGGCGAGGCAAGGAGATATGTGCAGATGCACTATGTTGCTTTAGTGCTCAGGCTGGAAACCATCTCCCTAGAATCTGCGCTTTTCCACCAATGAATACTGACATGAAAGTAAGCCACTTGTCTAGTTTGATGGGAGATTTTGCCTCCAGTGCTGTAGCTAGCATTTGCTGTCGCACAAAACATGGGACCTAGATACCCACCGAAGACGGCATGGAGACGATAGCCGGAAAGTAAACACTTCCCTGCTTGTGAAAGCACTGTCTGTGCAAGGTGTTGCAAAACCAATCAGCCAGAAGTTAATGGCAAATATTAAGCAAAAGGCTGACACTACATGTACTCGAATAATCTGGCAAACCTCACTTCTGCCTGAACGTTAAAACATTCACGTCTCTCATCCGGATATCCTTTAGCTTCAACAACCTCCGTGGCTTGGGTTTAAAAGTAAACTCACGGCCCTCCCACGACGGGATTCGTAGAAGGCAAACTACTAGGAGGATGGAGATTTGACTTGTTCTAACTCTAACCATCCCTAGTGATTGTTGTGGTCAATGGTCTGACATAGCCTACAAACGCTGTTAGGCTGTAAACTCCATAAATCATACAACACCGTTTAGCTTCAGCAGGAAAGAGACAGCCAGGACCATTTAGGAACATGATAGAGAGCATGTAATCCCTATAGGCACAACCTATTTATGGCCGCCAAATATGCTGGGATGCATGATGAATATATCCACCATGAGGTTTAAGGTAAAACCTGGTTTTGAACTTCAAGTGGATCGGAGACAAGAGTAGACTCACAGCGCCTCCCTTCGCGATTCGCAAACGACAAATGCAGAAAACAGCCAAGGTTACTGTACCAGGCCGTTAATTTACGATACAAAACAATACGTCAACGTTTCGAGTATCAAACTCTTCCTTAGGACAGAAAACGCAAACAAAAAAGACAACACTTAGCTCAGTGACTGATGTAGGCGGGAGGAAGGATTGTCGGTCCTAAGGAAGAGTTTGATACTCAAAACGTCGACATTTTGTTTTGTCTTGTAAATTAAAAACCTGAAACAGTAACCTTGGTTGTTTTCTGTAGCCGCATTCCCGGCAGCAGTCCTTCGTTTTCTGTCAGAAGATAAGCAGTTGAGGAATTCGAGACTTGACAATCTTACTGACCAGTTCGGGTAAGTGTTTATTTCTCTGTCATAGGCACTCTACAAAAGCTAATAGGAACATATAAAATAACTCATCCATTCATAAATTTTTATCCATTTATTCATTCAATCATTCATTGAGAATTACATCAGTTTGGGACATCGAGCTGGGGACACCCTCACAAATGAATGAATGAATGAATTGATGAATGGATGGATTAATGAACGAACTCAGTCGGTAATTCTGTTCTTGAAACCTGCTGGCCTCGTGCTTTTGCGAACTGTTTCACTAGCACGTGCACAACAGGCGTCAACGAACCTATACTGCCGACGGCAGGTGTTATAACAGATTCTGTGTCAGCGACCAATACTGGGGGAAGCGGGCATCTTGGCCGATCAACAGAACGCATAAAGGCATTATATCACAAACCAATGGGCCGAGAGTGGGCGCAAAGTTTTTCATTTGAGTGAGAAGGTGCGATGTGCATTCGCATTTAGCATTAAGCCAAGACTTCCTTATCTGTGTGACGACCTTCAGCTGTGTTGCCTGGATGGCCACGGTGAGCTGTGAGTCAGGCTTGCCCTTGGCGTCAGAGACCACAGCTGAAAAATACTGGAACTGAACTTTTCCTGCGCTCTCTGTCCTGACAAATCTGTAATCACTAGCTTTTGTAGCCATGAGGTTTTGCCCTTTCAGCTTTGGACGTATCATGAGATTTGCGTCTTCTTCATCAATCCCACGGTAGTCGTGATAACTTTTTCTATTCTGTGCCCATTTATTTTTCCCCTCTTGTCCAAAGGTGAGAAGAATTTCTCATTCATTCAACCACATGGAAAGGTCAATGCTAATGCCAACATAATTAATTTCAATGACATTTTTAAAATACAAAAATCAAAATCAGTGAACCCAGGAATAACCACAGCATGTGATTGTACCGACATATTATTCGAGTTTGTGATCATGATTTCCATGCTCTGGCATTTCTTGCTCTACAATAATCACACTTTTCAGCTTCCAAATTGTCTGAGTGACTCCTGGTATAATTTTTACCTGCCAACCTGACCTTTGCAGCAATCTTCTCAGCTTCAAGACAGAATGGCGTCCATGTGTTGATGCACTATCTTGGGTAGAAAATATTGAAAATTAGATCGTCATGAAAACCTTTCAAATGCACGAGTTTTTAAATTTTGATTTTGGATACTGCTTATCCTTCTGATAAATTTCGACATTAAAAATTTTGTTTCATGCCCAAACTAGTGTTCTATAGTTCTATAATACACAGTTTCTTGTTTGTGAAACTGTTAGAATGTAATCAACACATCTCTACTACAGGAGTCACGTCTCCAGGGGATTGTTCTGGCAATCTTGTTATTCCCGCCCACGCGCTCTCTGTTGTAAATTGCAAATCCCACACCACGCAACCTCGGGAGAAAAGGGAGCATCGATCGACTAGACGACTGCGAGTCGGATATGGCTATCCAAAGGCCATGTTGCAAACAAAAAACTAGTTCCAGCGTAGACGATGAGAAAATATGCCACTTAGAATGTAGCGAGAAGTGGTAAAAATGTAGTGACGATGTAAGAACGTACCACTTAGAATGCAGCGAGTGGCGGAAATAAAGAACTATTGTGCTGAGCTTTTGTCACCTCTGGGATGAAAGGTTGCACGACATTTTCCCCATTTAGAAGCTACCGATACGAAAGGCGTAGGCTTCGTTGTGTGGGTGGTGCCTCTCCATTTGGAAGGTGGCAGAGGGAAAAAACAAAGAACTTGTCATGCACTGGCATCAGCATCTCGACGAAAAATCAAAAACTGCATTAACATCAATACAGATCGACCTCGAAGAAGGTTTCCTTTCTCAATATCTTTTTGTTGTTGTTCAATGAGAAAACATCAGCTACAGTCGTCAACACTTTTATGAGTTGTAAAGCTGTTGCTATGCTCGATCTGCAATAAATATGTAAGGCGAGCACGCTGATTTTCATGTCAACTCATGCATAGTTACACAGGCGGCACGCAGCTGACACAAACTTATATGGCACACACGGACTTTCACTGTATGAATGATGTATATATACATTTGTTTATCTTGTAGAAATATGAAACAGTTCAAATGATGCAGAATTATCATTGCTGAATCATTTTTCAACTGATCCCCGTTTTTATCTCCTAATCACCAGTAGCCGATACTCATGATCCTTTTGATTTGTTGTATTCTCTCGCTCTCCCCTCTCCCCTTCGTTTTCTTGTGCTATTGCTATTGCTACTCATGCTGCTGCTGTTTCTGCTTCTGCTGATCGGTTTCTGCTCCTGTTCCTTCTTCTATTTCTGTGACTCCTCTTGCTTCTTCTCCTCCGTCATTTCCTGCCTTTACTCCTGCAACTCCTTTTGCATCTCCTGCTCCTCTTCCACGTCCTCCACCTTCTATGTTTCCTCCTCCTCCTCCTCCTCCTCCTCCTCCTCCTCCTCCTCCTCCTCCTCCTCCTCCTCCTCCTCCTCCTCCTCCTCCTCCTCCTCCTCCTCCTCCTCCTCCTCCTCCTCCTTCTCCTCCTCCTCCCCCTCCTCCTCTCCTTCCCCCTCCCCCTCCCCTCCCCTCTTCTCCTCCTCCTCCTCCCCCTCCTCCTCCTCCTCTTCCTCCCCCTCCTCCTCCTCCTCCTCCTCCTCCTCCTCCTCCTCCTCCTCCTCCTCCTCCTCCCCCTCCTCCTCCCCCTCCTCCTCCTCCTCCTCCTCCTCCTCCTCCTCCTCCTCCTCCTCCTCCTCCTCCTCCTCCTCCTCCTCCTCCTCCTTCTCCTCCTCCTCCTCCTCCCCCCTTCTCCTCCTCCTCCCCCTTCCTCCTCTTCTATTCCTCTTCTTCCATTCCTACTGCTGCTGCTGCTACTACTTCACTTCCTCCACCCTCCTCATCATTGGTCCTCCTCCACTTCCTGCTTCTGCTACTCCTCTTGCTCCTTTTCCAATTCCTGCTTGACAGCCGCTGCTCCTGTTCTTCATCCCTCCATGGACCAGTCGTACTGCACTAACACTAACGGCCAACACAAAACTTCCATTCCCAAGCCTTGTTTGGTCAGAAGCCACCGCAATTCGTCAGTCACGGCATGGCCGTTGCCCCCCCCCCCCCCCCCCCCCCCCCCTCCCCCCAGCGTCGATTTGAAAAATGGATCGGTCACACGGCAAACCACGTGACCTTACGTCAAAGACCAAACAAGTAGATCTTGCATACGAAAAGAACGCTGGTCGGTGCAAAACGTGAAGCTGTAAGTGACTCCTACGAGCGAGGCTGTGAAGCAGGTACGTCCACGTGTGAACATGTCGGTCTCAGCAACTCCGTTTTATGGCGACAGATTACCACATGCTATTGATTTTTTTTGGTAGGGTGAGGAGAGTGGAAGATGTGGTAAGGTTGGTGGAAAGGGTGGTGGAGTATGAGGGTGGGAAATAGGAGGGCGTGGGGTGGGGTTTGAGGAGGGAGGGGAAGAGGAGGGTGGGTCTTTTCACATGGTGCAGTTGATGGGACATGTTCCTTGTTGACAGGAAGCTGAAAGGCAGACTGGAAGCCTATAAACATATTTGTCTGCAGACGCGGTCGATGCGTGTACCACGAACGTATGGCCTCGTCTGCAGCCCCAGTTGTCTGGATGGATGGGCTTAGCTGTGACCTAGTGAATTCACTAAATCCGCAAACTATTAACTTTGGATACTCGTATGAATGAGTGATAACCACATAATGCATTGAGCAAGATAAAACAGATACTTGTTGTTTATATGTAAATCGAATCAAGTCATGCATTAACTTAGTTGTTCATCCGTTGACTTCGTTCAAATGCATTCACTTCTCACATGTGGCTCGTTGAAGTTTGAAAATGGTGTGAATATGTGGAGGCCACGTAACGTATCGAGTGTAGTGAAATAGAAATATTGCTACAACGTGAATCGGGTCTCACTGTGAATAAACACAGATATCCGCGTCCATTTTATTTCGTGAGATATATCTTCCATACAAGATCAAATAAAATCGAAGAAATAGTACGTGGCAATGACATAATATCCATATGGAGCAAATTACGTCTAATAAACAAGATACAGAGTGCAGAACGATATGGCATTGTGAAAATAAACCTCTCCAAGTCGAACACTCAGAAATACATCCTCGCCAATACATGTACTCAAACGCACTTAACTAGTCACGTGCAGAATGGGTGAATGCACCACTTTCCCACGTGACGTCACTCTTTGTGACCTGATCAGCAGGCTTCTGCTTGAAAGGAAGCGTCATGGGTTACGTGGGCAGCACCGTCACAGTGGGCAGCCTTTTATTCATGGCACCAAGTCCCGACCTTGCCGTGCAGAAAGGTCTTTTGCCTCCAACTCACGCAACCAGCCAAGGCAATGCTGCGTACTGGCACCAGTCTGGGATATCTGAGACTCCCCTGTTCTGCCATGAGAGATGGAGACAGATGTCTTCAGAAGCGTTTGCTGTTTCGTAGAACTCGCTGGTTCCGTGACACCAAAGTAATGACATGACATTCTTTCTCTGTGTGTATCACAGGCCTCGAAAAGTGTGTTCATTGGAGATATGTGTTGCTGGTTCTGTGTGCGAGCAGAATGAGGGGAATTGGTATTCCGCTGGAGTTGTTCAGAAGAACTGGGGACATGTAATAAACAGGCTGTTTGCAGTTTTCTTACTATTTCACCTCGTTGGTATCAATAACCGTATCGATCCAGAAGGAAGGCGATCGATCTGATAGAAACCCGGCTAGGGGCTGAAATATTTTTTTCCAAAAGTACCTCTCTCGTCGTAATGACTAACGACTCTAGCATAACTAGAAATGCCACGGACATGTGTTGACTGTGCTGAAAGATGCCCATACATTCACACAAGCTTGTAGCACTGCATTAACACGCGTGCACACACACACGCACACGCATGCACGCACGCACGCGCACACTCACACACACACCTACATACATACAAACACACACGCACACATGCATGCACGCACGGACGTATGCACGCACACACACGCGCGCGCGCGCACACAAGCATTCTCTCTCTCTCTCTCTCTCTCTCTCTCTCTCTCTCTCTCTCTCTCTCTCTCTAGTACGGGAAGGAGTCGCCGGGGTGTGTAGTGCAATGGGTGTCAGCGGTGTCAATCAAGCTGATCGCGATGGGTCTTCACCTCCTCTCCCACCTACATCTACTGATCGACCCTCTGACTTCGACCAAGTTTTCAGGAAGATCCGGTCGCAGTCATCGTCGGGGGACACCACCACGACTCCAGCTCCATGTGCTTCAGACTCGCCTGTCTGCAAGCGGGACATTGTTGTCAACAAAGGCAGAACCGAGATGCGCAGGGCACCTCCAACACGACAGCTCCCTACACGGACTGCACGAAAAAACGATTCTGTCGATGAAGAATACCGCTCTCTTTCGTGCAGATCGTGTACATCGTGCTTGCCACAACTGGGTGCCAGTTTTGATGACTTAACATAGCCGTTGTTTGCGTTTGATACAATTTGTCCGTGTTCCAATGTAATGGGCCGGTGGCCTAAACATTCAATTCATTCATTCGTTCTCTCTCTCTCTATCTCTCTCTCTCTCTCTCTCTCTCACACACACACACACACACACACACACACACACACACACACATTAATACTCACACTCACACGCGCACCAATTACTCAAGAACTCTCCTGGAACCCAAGTTATCTTATGCATTTACCACAATCACCACAATCAGTTCACGCTGCGTTACTCTGGGGAAGGGGAAGGTCCCAGTAGGAGACCGTGCACACGAGCCAAGTTCGGTGTGCCTGGCGAGGGGAGAGAGCAATCCATCATGGAAGACAAAGTCCGTGACCCCCTGCGCCACTGGGGTCCTCTGCTTTGGATTCACGTCACGGCACGAGGTAGCTGGAAGACACGAGAAGGGGATGAAGTCCTTGAAGATGGAACAAGGCAAGGGTAGTGTGGAGTGTAAACTGTGCTCCCCTGATCGTCCAAATGAAAGAACTTTCTCGAGTGCTTCTGCACCCGCCTCTCCCGTCTTCCCCTCCCCCTACTTGCGTTCTTAGAGGGTTGTGAAAGGAGCCATGAAGCCAGGTCTCCCTATTGCATCAACACCTATTGACATCCGGCCTTCCTCTGTCCTGACATTTCTCTCTCCAGGGCTTAACCTCCTTAGCTAGACGTCCTGTCTGTCCAAACTGCCAGGATGTTCAGGGTGGGGCTGCAGTGTCTTCGTGTCTATCACCTCCCTCCACACTCACTCACATAATCCTCTAATTCTTTCTGTTTTCGTGTCTAGGGATATCACTAGTGGAGGGGGAATAATTAATTCACTCACTCTTGTCTCACGCTCGCATGACGTGACACATTATTCATCAAATATTTTCTTTAATCAGACTTAATCATTGGTAAAATCTAATTCAAGGCAATATAAATGAAAATGTCAATCAATTCTATCAGTCTACTCTTTGACTGAAAAGTAGAGGATTAATTCCACTGACCCAAAACCAAAGTTCACCCAGATTACTCACAAGTTCAAGCAGATAAGCGACGACGATTCTCAAAGTTTCCACCAACGAAAACTTCTGCCCAAAAACGATGTCCACTCAGAAATGGACATTCACAAGTACACTCTCTCTCTCTCTCAACGCTACACCTCGAAATGAGAGGATAGAAAGGCCATAGACACCTGTGGGTCACCCACACACATATGTACCCATATGGACACAGGTTTGAACACTTCAGTGAGCGCTCAGAACCAAACGATGAAACTTCCATGCAGTGAGACTTGGCGTCATAATCCGGCAAAGCTGGACGTTCATTCGTAGAGGACACTGTTCTTCTTAATACAACCTTTCAGATGGTCGGGGAAGGACTTGAAGAATTTCTTTAACGTGTTCCACATTAACACGGAGCTGCTCGAAATACGTCTGCTCATGACGACATTCTTAGATTCAACTGAATAGATTTTTATGGCTTTTTGACTGAAAAGTTACACGCAGTGCATGCGCCACCATCCTTAACCAATCAAATCATTGTTGCATCACTGATAATTTTGGAAACAGCCTGTCCAAACCGGTCTCAAAGTGCAAAACTCAGCTTGTTCCCGCCAAAACATCGACACGGCGAACCTCTCAAACAATATAGTAAAATGGAATAAAGGCTGAACTGAAACAGTGTCCGACTGTTCAATTGGAAGTGTTTGATCAAACTGCCTTTACCTTGTAAAAAGATTGAAGATTGTGGTTTTGATACGGGGACGTTTCTCCAGTGAATGGGTCTCAAACTGCTTTGTACGCCATATACACACGCGAGCACACAAACACGTACGCACTCACTCACTCACTCGCTCAATCGCTCACTTGCTCATTCACTCGCTCAATCACTCGCCTGTTTGCTTACTCGTTCTTTCTCTCACTCTCTCACACACTCACTCACTCACTCACTCACTCATTCACTCACTTATTCTCACTCATTCTCACTCATTCTCACTCACTCACTCACTCACTCACTCACTCACTCACTCACTCACTCACTCACTCACTCACTCACTCACTCACTCGCTCGCTCGCCTCGCTCGCTCACTCACTCACTCACTCACTCACTCACTCACTCACTCACTCACTCACTCACTCACACTCACTCACTCACTCACTCACTCACTCACTCACTCACTCACTCACTCACTCACTCACTCACTCACTCACTCACTCACTCACTCACTCACTCACTCACTCACTCACTCACTCACTCACTCACTCACTCACTCACTCACTCACTCACTCACTCACTCACTCACTCACTCACTCACTCACTCACTCACTCACTCACTCACTCACTCACTCACTCACTCACTCACTCACTCACTCACTCACTCACTCACTCACTCACTCACTCACTCACTCACTCACTCACTCACTCACTCACTCACTCACTCACTCACTCACTCACTCACTCACTCACTCACTCACTCACTCACTCACTCACTCACTCACTCACTCACTCACTCACTCACTCACTCACTCACTCACTCACTCACTCACTCACTCACTCACTCACTCACTCACTCACTCACTCACTCACTCACTCACTCACTCACTCACTCACTCACTCACTCACTCACTCACTCACTCACTCACTCACTCACTCACTCACTCACTCACTCACTCACTCACTCCTCACTCACTCACTCACTCACTCACTCACTCACTCACTCACTCACTCACTCACTCACTCACTCACTCACTCACTCACTCACTCACTCACTCACTCACTCACTCACTCACTCACTCACTCACTCACTCACTCACTCACTCACTCACTCACTCACTCACTCCACTCACTCACTCACTCACTCACTCACTCACTCACTCACTCACTCACTCACTCACTCACTCACTCACTCACTCACTCACTCACTCACTCACTCACTCACTCACTCACTCACTCACTCACTCACTCACTCCTCACTCACTCACTCACTCACTCACTCACTCACTCACTCACTCACTCACTCACTCACTCACTCACTCACTCACTCACTCACTCACTCACTCACTCACTCACTCACTCACTCACTCACTCACTCACTCACTCACTCACTCACTCACTCACTCACTCACTCCTCACTCACTCACTCACTCACTCACTCACTCACTCACTCACTCACTCACTCACTCACTCACTCACTCACTCACTCACTCACTCACTCACTCACTCACTCACTCACTCACTCACTCACTCACTCACTCACTCACTCACTCACTCACTCACTCACTCACTCACTCACTCACTCACTCACTCACTCACTCACTCACTCACTCACTCACTCACTCACTCACTCACTCACTCACTCACTCACTCACTCACTCACTCACTCACTCACTCACTCACTCACTCACTCACTCACTCACTCACTCACTCACTCACTCACTCACTCACTCACTCACTCACTCACTCACTCACTCACTCACTCACTCACTCACTCACTCACTCACTCACTCACTCACTCACTCACTCACTCACTCACTCACTCACTCACTCACTCACTCACTCACTCACTCACTCACTCACTCACTCACTCACTCACTCACTCACTCACTCACTCACTCACTCACTCACTCACTCACTCACTCACTCACTCACTCACTCACTCACTCACTCACACTCACTCACTCACTCACTCACTCACTCACTCACTCACTCAAACACAAGGTTAATGCACCACTTGATGAATTATTCACTGCAGCTGCCGCCACGCAGAGATCGGACAGATAGGATGCACAAAGGAATCAGCGCTATCATCACTGTCTTGGGAATATCGCAGCGTGATGTTGTCTCACGTCTTTACTATCGCCTCAGTATTGTTGGGCCATCGGCCTGTAACACAATGCTAAGCCCATCCGCCTCTGCTCCCCCCCCCCCCCCCCCCCGAAAAAAAGAGAAAGAGCTTACATCCGCACCCACCCCACGCCACCCCCCAAAGTAAAATAGTCGGTAGGCCTGACTTTTTTAGATAACGTTTTTAGGATGCCAATTTGAGACTGCTCACATACGTGCGTGCGTGTGTGTGTGAGTGTGAGTGTGTGTGTGTGTGTGTGTGTGTGTGTGTGTGTGTGTGTGTGTGTGTTTGGGTGTGTGTGTGTGTGTGTGTGTGTGAGTGTGTATGTGTGTGTGTGTGTGTGAGAGAGAGTGTGTATGTGTGTGTGTGTGTGTGTGTTTGTGTGTGTGAGTGTGTGTGTTTGTGTGTGTGTGAGTGTGTATGTGTGTGTGTGTGTGTGTGTGTGTGTTGTGTGAGTGTGTATGAGTGTGTGTGTGTGTGTGTGTGTGTGTGTGTGTGTGTGCGTGCGGTTTTAAAAATTGGTTTTAAGAAGTGTCATGTATACAGTAGCTTCTCTGAACATGAATAACACTTTTTCTTTCGCTGAAAACATTTTTTCCTTTAACTGAATAAGGTTCATAGGTAAGATAGGACAGAACGCAGTTTGCTGCTTACCTTCCATGTCTGCCTTCTTGTTTTTCACCCTTTCTTTTACCACAAGCGAAAATAAATGTTAGGGTCGGCAGGAAAACAGAGGGTCAGTTGGGTCACCATTACCGCAACTATTTCTTTCTCTTTTTTTCCTAATATTGATATAAAATGTTATGACTCGTCGAATACATAGTGCGTACAAATACACTACTGCATTCGTCGTCGTCGCTGGATGTTTAGAGGTAGTATTAACTCATGAATTTGGGTCAGGTCCTTTCCATACTACTGCTCGTTTCTCCGTCGATATGTGTCTGATTCCTACGGAAAATATTCTGACGAGCCTGCGAGTTTCAACTTACCTCTCTTCGACTTACCAGGCGTTTGATCTTTGGCAAGTGTTTGAAAACAAATATCTGAAAAGAAAAGCGTAGTTCTTTGTTTAATACATCAAAATTAAGAATCATTCCTAGCCATGTGGATTTTTTTTTCAATAGAAATAGACAACTAATCTTGAGGAAGATGAACTTTTCCCCCCGTCGCGATAGAGTGAATTAGATATAAAAAGGTTAATGCACGCGATTATTTTTAGATTGCTTAATAACATTGAAAGATACTTCAAAATAAACTTTTCCGTTGTTTCTTCTATTTCAAGAGAGAGAGAGAGAG
>JAWQFJ010010590.1:5000-15000 GCA_034096865.1 Theodoxus fluviatilis
CCGAGCCGCTTTACACTCTACCCCCTGGTCACCGAGCCGCTTTACACTCTACCCCCTGGTCACCGAGCCGCTTTACACTCTACCCCCTGGTCACCGAGCCGCTTTACACTCTACCCCCTGGTCACCGAGCCGCTTTACACTCTACCCCCTGGTCACCGAGCCGCTTTACACTCTACCCCTGGTCACCGAGCCGCTTTACACTCTACCCCCTGGTCACCGAGCCGCTTTACACTCTACCCCCTGGTCACCGAGCCGCTTTACACTCTACCCCCTGGTCACCGAGCCGCTTTACACTCTACACCCAGATCATCGAGCCGCTTTACACTCTACCCCCTGGTCACCGAGCCGCTTTACACTCTACCCCCTGGTCACCGAGCCGCTTTACACTCTACCCCCTGGTCACCGAGCCGCTTTACACTCTACCCCCTGGTCATCGAGCCGCTTTACACTCTACCCCCTGATCTCGAGCCGCTTTACACTCTACCCCCTGATCACCGAGCCGCTTTACACTCTACCCCCTGATCACCGAGCCGCTTTACACTCTACACCCTGATCACCGAGCCGCTTTACACTCTACACCCTGATCTCTGAGCCGCTTTACACTCTACCCCCTGGTCTCTGAGCCGCTTTACACTCTACCCCCTGATCACCGAGCCGCTTTACACTCTACACCCTGATCACCGAGCCGCTTTACACTCTACCCCCTGATCACCGAGCCGCTTTACACTCTACCCCCTGGTCACCGAGCCGCTTTACACTCTACCCCCTGGTCACCGAGCCGCTTTACACTCTACCCCCTGGTCACCGAGCCGCTTTACACTCTACCCCCTGGTCACCGAGCCGCTTTACACTCTACCCCCTGATCACCGAGCCGCTTTACACTCTATCCCCTGATCACCGAGCCGCTTTACACTCTACACCCAGATCACCGAGCCGCTTGATCAATCATTTTCTTAAACCTGACAAGAAACACAGTGACAGACATTTAGGACGCACACAGTCAGGTACCAGCACACACTCCACTCCCAGGGGAGAAGTCCAACCCTATGCTGGCTCATGGCCGCATACAAGGATTACTCGCACTGCATTGTATATCACTGCCCTCTCAGGTACCCGGTTTTACTCCTGGGTGGGGAAGAAGCGATGTGAGTAAAGCACCTTGCTCAAGGATGCAGCTCTGGGAACCGCGAGGTTTCGAACGCCGCACCCACTGGCCGCAGTGGACTGCAGGTCAAGCGCGCTGACCACTCAGCTGCAAAGTGGCGCTTCATGAGAATGCTTTTCTTGTCTTGTATAGTGTTTAAACCGACATACATTCTTGCAGTCATTCGTCTGAGAGAACGGCGTACAAGGGAAAGGGGCGGGGGTGGTGCTGGGGGTGGCGGGGGGGAGGGGGGTGGGGGGGAGGGAGGGTGGGGGTGGCGGGGAGGGAGGTGGGGGTGACGGGGTGGTGGTGGCGGGGAGGGGGGGGGGGAGGAGAGTAGAAAGAGCAGAGGCGGGGGACTGGAAACTGTGAGTCATGGGAATGCAAGGCAACACGTGGCAAGACTTTGACTAGACACGGTAAGACAAGACAAAGCAACTAAAGACTGAGCAATTTCACTGCACGGTCCCATGAGCGGACTGTGTTGATGCTGCAATCTTTGCGCAGTGGGTTTATTTTTAACGCAAGTGCAGTGTTTACACTCGCCACTGCTGTAGCCGCTACTGAAGATGTACAGTTGTTCCTTCAACTTGACGAGCACCGACGTATTTTTTTTTCTGGGTTCATGTGTGGCTTCATCCGTCATGTCACCGTCGATTTGTTTGCATCTAAGATGTCGAGTCACTTGTGATTGTAGTAATCCGATAGCGCTCGCCAGTGTAAACTCGAACTTGCGCTAAATATAGCATGCTGCGCTCGTGAATGATAAGTGGAGAAGATCTTCGCTGCATGAGTGGTGTGTGTGTGTGTGTGTGTGTGTGTGTGTGTGTGTGTGTGTGTGTGTGTGTGTGTGTGTGTGTGTGTGTGTGTGTGTGTGTGTGTGTGTGTGTGTGTGCGTGTGGATGTGTGCCTGTGCTTGTATGTATGTGTATGTGTGTGTATGTGTGCCTGTGCATGTTTGTATGTGTGTGTGCGTGTGTGTGTGTGTGTGTGTGTGTGTGTGTGTGTTTGTGTGTGTGTGTGTCTGTGTGTGTCTGTGGCTGTCTGTGTGTTCGTATGTGTGTGGATGCATGTGTGAGTGGATATCTATGTATGCGAGTATGTGTGTGTGTGTGTGTGACTTTGTGTATGTGTGCGTGTATGTGCGCGCACCCGCGCGTGTGTGTGTGAGTGTATGTGTATGTCTTTGTGTGTGTATCCATGCGCACGTGCATGCGTTTCACATGTGCATGTATGCGTGCTGACGTAGTTGAGCTGTACCTCTCTTTAACTCATGAAGTCATCTGTGTCCAGTACACTGCAGTGACCGCCCCCTGCCCTGCCTAGCTGCCCCTGCCTTGTGGTGGACTGCACGTGGAAGTGCAGTCGTGCCTGCTCCGGGCCTGCAGCATTGTCTCGCCACGACAGCCAGCTGGCCTCGCTGTCAGATTGACACGTCCGGTACTGTGCACTGTTTGTGCCATTTTACTCGCTGTGCACAGAGCTTACATTTGGGTGAAGAAGATGAAGGTCAGCTCTGTAAGCCCCTAAGCGCGGTTGGTCGTTTAGTTTGAAGGGGGAAACGTGTGTTGAATGTGTGCTTCCGCGACATGCTGTGCTGTTTATGTGGGATTTTGTACCAGGTGATGACGGGAGATTATATCGCTTGACGTGGGAGCACTGTCCTTTAACTTTTGTTGGTGAGGGCGTTAACCTACATTCCCTCCCCCGGTATAGAAACTGAGAAAGAGAGCAATGTTGAACGAGAGAGAGAGAGAGAGAGAGAGAGAGAGAGAGAGAGACAGAGACAGAGAGACACAGAGAGAGAGAGAGAGAGAGAGAGAGAGAGAGAGAGAGAGAGAGAGAGAGAGAGAGACAGACCGACAGAAACTCACACACTTACGCACACATAAACTCACACACATACGCTCACAGAAACACACACTACACACACACACGCACACGTATGTATGTATGTATGTATTTTCATTTTTACTGCGCCATTATCACGATAAACATGCTCATGGCGCGACAAGACGAAATAAAAAAGTTTTGAGGCCAGTTTTAAATGCGGCCAAGGATGGACTAGCCCTCAGACCCTCAGGAAGTTGGTTCCAGAGTCTCGGTCCAACAACGCTGAAGGAGCGGTCACCGAAGCTCCGTAACCTTGTTTGTGGGACAATCAAGAGTCTTCTTTTTGAGGAACGGAGATTCCTTGTGGGGTTGTGAGGTCTAAGGAGTTCTCCGAGGTAGGTTGGGGCTTCACCAGATTCACACTTAAACACGATGGAGAGGGTCTTAAATTCCACCCGTTGGCGAACTGGAAGCCAATGAAGGTCACTGAGCACAGGGGTTATGCGAGCCCACCTCGGCAGTCGCTTCACTACCCTAGCTGCAGAATTCTGAAGACGCTGAAGTCTCTGCAATTGACCGTTGGTTGCAGCAGTCAGCAGACTGTTGCAGTAATCAAGATGGGACAGCACAAGGGTCACCACCAGGGCTGATGCGGTCTTTTCAGTTAGACAATCCCTGCTACTCCAAATGCGGTGTGGGTGCATGTAGCCTGAGGAGATGATTTTACGAATTTGGGGGTCTGGTGACAAGTTTTGATCTAACATGACCCCGAGATATTTCGCACTTGTGGCAATTGCTATGTACACGCCCGCGCACACGCGCACACACACGCGCGCGCGCGCGCGCACACACACACACTCACACGCACACAAACACACACACACACACACACACAGACGCGCGCACGCACATGAGAAGGCTAAAAGGTAAGCAGGAAGTCAGATACACGCAGGCAGAGGCAGAATGCACAAGCACACCATCACACAAGAGCATATAAATTATCAAGCCACCTTATGCTTCTCTCAAGACTTGTTCTCTCTCATCCGTCTCCCAGCTGCACTCAACACCTCCAACTGAATGCATGTACTCGTGCATGCATTAATGCATCCATGTCCTCACCTGTAGTCTTCCCCTCACCTGTAGTCTTCCCCTCACCTGTAGTCTTCCCCTCACCTGTAGTCTTCCCCTCACCTGTAGTCTTCCCCTCACCTGTAGTCTTCCCCTCACCTGTAGTCTTCCCCTCACCTGTAGTCTTCCCCTCACCTGTAGTCTTCCCCTCACCTGTAGTCTTCCCCTCACCTGTAGTCTTCCCCTCACCTGTAGTCTTCCCCTCACCTGTAGTCTTCCCCTCACCTGTAGTCTTCCCCTCACCTGTAGTCTTCCCCTCACCTGTAGTCTTCCCCTCACCTGTAGTCTTCCCCTCACCTGTAGTCTTCCCCTCACCTGTAGTCTTCCCCTCACCTGTAGTCTTCCCCTCACCTGTAGTCTTCCCCTCACCTGTAGTCTTCCCCTCACCTGTAGTCTTCCCCTCACCTGTAGTCTTCCCCTCACCTGTAGTCTTCCCCTCACCTGTAGTCTTCCCCTCACCTGTAGTCTTCCCCTCACCTGTAGTCTTCCCCTCACCTGTAGTCTTCCCCTCACCTGTAGTCTTCCCCTCACCTGTAGTCTTCCCCTCACCTGTAGTCTTCCCCTCACCTGTAGTCTTCCCCTCACCTGTAGTCTTCCCCTCACCTGTAGTCTTCCCCTCACCTGTAGTCTTCCCCTCACCTGTAGTCTTCCCCTCACCTGTAGTCTTCCCCTCACCTGTAGTCTTCCCCTCACCTGTAGTCTTCCCCTCACCTGTAGTCTTCCCCTCACCTGTAGTCTTCCCCTCACCTGTAGTCTTCCCCTCACCTGTAGTCTTCCCCTCACCTGTAGTCTTCCCCTCACCTGTAGTCTTCCCCTCACCTGTAGTCTTCATCTCACCTGTAGTCTTCTTCTCACCTGTAGTCTTCCCCTCACCTGTAGTCTTCCCCTCACCTGTAGTCTTCCTCTCACCTGTAGTCTTCCACTCACCTGTAGTCTTCCCCTCACCTGTAGTCTTCCCCTCACCAGTAGTCTTCATCTCACCTGTAGTCTTCTTCTCACCTGTAGTCTCCCCCTCTTATGTAGTCTTCCTCTCACCTGTAGTCTTCCTCTCACCTGTAGTCTTCCTCTCACCTGTGGTCTTCCCCTCACCTGTAGTCTTCATCTCACCTGTAGTCTCCCCCTCTCACCTGTAGTCTTCTCGCACTCTCACCTGTAGTTCTCGCACTCTCACCTGTAGTCTTCTCGCACTCTCACCTGTCGTCTTCTCGCACTCTCACCTGTAGTCTTCTCGCACTCTCACCTGTAGTCTTCTCGCACTCTCACCTGTAGTCTTCTCGCACTCTCACCTGTAGTCTTCTCGCACTCTCACCTGTAGTCTTCTCGCACTCTCACCTGTAGTCTTCCACTCACCTGTAGTCTTCTCCTCACCTGTAGTCTTCCCTTCACCTGTGGTGAGGTGCATATGAACTTACTATTTTAGTTAGTAACTACGTCATAGTTGTCTACTTCGTTGTTCACAACTTTGAGTTGTTCCCAACTACGATAGTAAGGTGTGCATGAGACATTACGTGCTCGTGACAACGAAGTAATGACCCAGATAAATATTTATTATTATCTTGGGATATCCCATCTAATGCGCATGCGTAGAAGTCACTACAAGAGGTGAACTAAATCCGTAGTTGCCAACTATTTGCACAATTAAATGGCGGACCTGTCTCTGGTTCGCACAGAAAACGCTATATTTTGGGATACTAGAAACCCATCCAAAGAAAATGTAAGCCATGAACAGCATTAATTTATCAAAGCTGTATGTTGAATGCGTCAATAGGTCGTGAAAGCTCCTACATTTTACAAATGGAATTGCAGGTCGACGCATCTACACGCCGAAGCATCTTTTGACATTGTGTATAAAAGCTAGTTTTACCTGATGCCATGAACACGATGCATTTAAAATGGATTTTTGTTATAAAAACACTGTTCAAATTAAATTGCTTTATTTTGGTAAATGAGGAAATGCGTGTCAACGTTCGCCAGGGTTTCACGAGTTTGGTGGGAAAAGTGCGAGCTGAGGCTGGAGCGAGAGTGTAAAATCATGTAAACTCTCTCTCTCTCTCTCTCTCTGTGTCTCTCTCTCTCTTTCTCTCTTGCTCTCTCTCTTTCTCTCTCTCTTTCTCTTTCTCTTTCTATCTCTCTTTCTCTTTCTCTTTCTCTCTCTCTCTCTCTCTCTCTCTCTCTCTCTCTCACACACACACACACACACAATATTCCTTATACCCCCAGTGACCCATAATTAAAGTGTTGAACCCCACCAACCCCCTATCTCTTTGTTGTGATGAGAAGCCATCATGATTGTAAGGTTTTGTTTGCACAGCAAAGAAATATGCTCAAATGCAGTTTTACATGTATTTGTTGCAAACATGTACTATGCATTTGTACCATTGCTAAGGGCCGTCGGACTAGAAATAAAAGATTATAAAGTCAAGTCTAACTCTCTCTCTCTCTCTCTCTCTCTCTCTCTCTCTCTCTCTCTCTCTCTCTCTCTCTCTCTCTCTCTCTCTTCTCCCTCCTTCGATGTCTGATGCACAGCTATTCAAATGACAAGACGCAAAACAGCAAATGTTTATTGCGTCTGCCTTCTGCCGGCAAAATTCAGGTCAAAGTACTTCCCAGTTTAGGAGCACTTCTCCCCCCACCCCACCTTTTCCCCAACCCTCCATGTCACGTGCCCAGCGCTGACGTACACAAGCGTATAAAGGTAAGGCAGAGCTGATACCACATCGACACCAGACAGACTCGGGTCAAACGCTCTCGACAAAGATGGCGCCCACAAGTCTTGTGGTGTCTGGTCTGCTTCTGCTGACGCTTCTACCTTCTCTCGTGCCAGCACAGACGGGTAGGTGACATTTCATTTCTCTACACTGTATTTCTTCAGACCACACTTGTATATGGCAAAGCGATCTGAACTCTCACCATTCCGGTCGACATACATCTCGGTTGAAAAGTTTGCGCTTGATGCTGTGTTGTGAAAGGACGGATGGAGTGAACGCATGCGTAGTGGAGTGCTCCAAAGCCAGATCACGCCCTGGTGGCGTGGCACGATGGTCCTGAGGACAGCTGACCTCATCCTCCTGCATTGGCTGACCACGTGACTGTTGTTGTACAGTTTGCTGGCTGGCCACAGAAGATGCCACTACCAAATGACGTTTCCTTGTCATTACCGTCTGCCTCTTCTCCCTCCTTCTCGTTGTGGTCGTCGTCCTCCTCCTTTTCCACCTCGTCCTCATCTGTTTGTCCTCCTCTTCGTCCTACGTCTATTTTTTAACGCAAATGGTTGACAGTTTGCCTAATCATTTGTGTGTTTCAGTGTGCGCGCGCGCGCGCGTGTGTGTGTGTGTGTGTGTGTGTGTGTGCGTGCGTGTGCGTTTGTGTGTGTTTATGTGTTTATGCTGCTTGCATGGGCGCTAATTTCTTTATATAAATGTGCTCGTGCAATCATTTAATCAGTCGATCAATTAATAAAACCTTCAGTTTGTCAATCTGTCTCTCCGTCAGGCAATATGTCTGTCCATCTGTTTATCAATCTGTCGACCGCTATTCCATCCCTCTGTCCGTCCGTCACTCACTCAGTCACTATGTCTGACAGTCAGTCAGTCACTCAGACACTCAGTCACTCAGTCGGTTAGTCACTCAGTCACTTAGTCACTCAATGTTTCGTGTAATCAATCAAATTTTCTCTACCTCCCTTTCCCCACTCCCTTTCCCTCTTCCTCTTCACCTCCACCCTTCCCCCCTCTCTTCCCCATCTTGCCCCTTGTTCCCCCCTCTTTCCCCCCCCCCCTCTCTCTCTCTCTCTCTCTCTCTCTCACTCTCTCTTTTCTCTCTCTTTTTCTCTCTCTTTCTCTCTCTCTCTTTTCTCTCTCTCTTTCTCTCTCTCTTTCTCTCTCTCTATCTCTCTCTCCCTCTCTCTCTCTCTCTCGCTCTCTCTCTCTCTCTCCCTCTCTCTCTCTCCCTCCCTCCCTCTCTCTCCCTCCCTCCCTCCACTCTCTCTCCTCTCTCTCTCTCTCTCCCTCTCCCTCCCTCTCTCCTCCCCCCCTCTCTCTCTCTCTCTCTCTCTCTCTCTCTCTCTCTCTCTCTCTCTCTCTCCTGGGACTGTCCGTGAACTTAGAGAAAACCAAAGTCATGGTTTTCCGTCGAGGAGGTCATCTGGCCAATGGTGAAAAGTGGGTGCTAGATGGTAAGCAACTGGAGGTTGTGAATCGATACAGATATCTGGGATAGATGATTTCCACTAAGCTGTCAATACCAGTGGCCCTAGAACATCAAACGGTCAGAGCGAAGCAGAAGGTAGTCCAGCTGTTTAAGACCATGCGGAACCTGCACAGTCTGAACACTTTTATCTTTTTTAAACTGTTTGTTGCTCAGGTGACACCAGCACTTTTGTATGGTTCTGAGATATGGGGGCTGTCAAAGCGAGGTGACATTGAAAGAACTCACATGTTTGCATGCAAGCGTTTTCTAAATCTAGATGTTAGATCGCCCAGTGCTATGATTTATGGTGAAACTGGTCGATATCCCCTAACTATAGAAGCGCTGTTAAGGGCTATGAAGTATTGGTTCAAGCTTGGTAAAATGCCAACAGATACACTGCTCAAACAAGCCTATCTCATGCTGTGCAATGCTGACTTGTCGCCAGAATTTAACTGGGTTAAAGCTATTGAAGAATATTTGGCAAGGATGGGATTTTACTTTATCTGGGTAAATGGGGGATGTACGAACGAGAAAAGCTTCTTGAAATCGCTTCAGCAAAGATTAAGAGATTGTTTTAGACAGGAGTGGAGTGACAAAATCAACAGGAGCGAACGTTTTATGTTTTATAGAACATTTATGTTTTCCTTTGAATGTGAAAGCTATCTTAATGATATTAACATAACGATATTCAGATGTGTTTATAAAATTCAGGTTGGGAGTGAATGTCTCGTCCCGGTCCGTCCTCCCTCCCTCCCGTCTCGACTCTGTCCGTCCTCCCGTCTCGTCACGTCTCGGTCCGTCTTCGTGACTCGTCCCGGTCCGTCCTCCCTCCCCTCTCGTCTCGGTCCGTCCTCCCTCCCGTCTCGTCTCGGTCCGTCCTCCCTCCCGTCTCGTCTCGGTCCGTCCTCCCTCCCGTCTCCTCTCGGTCCGTCCTCCCTCCCGTCTCGTACCGCTCTGTCCTCCCTCCCGTCTCGTCTCGTCTCGGTCCGTCCTCCCTCCCGTCTCGTCTCGGTCCGTCCTCCCGTCTCGTCTCGTCTCGGTCCGTCCTTGTCTCGCCTCGGTCCGTTCTCCCGTCTCGCCTCGTCTCGGTCCGTCCTCGTCTCGTCTCGGTCCGTCCTCGTCTCGCCTCGGTCCGTTCTCCCGTCTCGCCTCGTCTCGGTCCGTCCTCGTCTCGCCTCGGTCCGTCCTCCCTCCCGTCTCGTCTCGCCTCGGTCCGTCCTCCCTCCCGTCTCGTCTCGCCTCGGTCCGTCCTCCCTCCCGTCTCGTCTCGCCTGGGTCCGTCCTCCCTCCCGTCTCGTCTCGCCTCGGTCCGTCTCCTCCCTCGTCTCGCCTCGGTCGTCCTCCCCGTCTCGTCTCGCCTCGTCCGTCCTCCCTCCCGTCTCGTCTCGCCTCGGTCCGTCCTCCCTCCCGTCTCGTCTCGCCTCGGTCCGTCCTCCCTCCCGTCTCGTCTCGCCTCGGTCCGTCCTCCCTCCCGTCTCGTCTCGCCTCGGTCCGTCCTCCCTCCCGTCTCGTCTTGGTCCGTCCTCCCTCCCGTCTCGTCTCGGTCCGCCCTCGTCTCGTCTCGTCTCGTCCTCGTCTCGTCTCGTCTCGTCTCGTCCCGGTCCGTCCTCCCGTCCCGTCTCGTCTCGTCTCGTCTCGTCCCGGTCCGTCCTCCCGTCCCGTCTCGTCTCGTCTCGTCTCGTCTCGTCCCGGTCCGTCCTCCCTCCC
>JAWQFJ010010592.1:0-27500 GCA_034096865.1 Theodoxus fluviatilis
TGGAGGTATGACAAACACTGACTGGCTGTGTAAATGGAGGTATGACAAACACTGACTGGCTGTGTAAATGGAGGTATGACAAACACTGACTGGCTGTGTAAATGGAGGTATGACAAACACTGACTGGCTGTGTAAATGGAGGTATGACAAACACTGACTGGCTGTGTAAATGGAGGTATGACAAACACTGACTGACTGTGTAAATGGAGGTATGACAAACACTGACTGACTGTGTAAATGGAGGTATGACAAACACTGACTGGCTGTGTAAATGGAGGTATGACAAACACTGACTGGCTGTGTAAATGGAGGTATGACAAACACTGACTGACTGTGTAAATGGAGGTATGACAAACACTGACTGGCTGTGTAAATGGAGGTATGACAAACACTGACTGACTGTGTAAATGGAGGTATGACAAACACTGACTGGCTGTGTAAATGGAGGTATGACAAACACTGACTGGCTGTGTAAATGGAGGTATGACAAACACTGACTGACTGTGTAAATGGAGGTATGACAAACACTGACTGACTGTGTAAATGGAGGTATGACAAACACTGACTGGCTGTGTAAATGGAGGTATGACAAACACTGACTGACTGTGTAAATGGAGGTATGACAAACACTGACTGGCTGTGTAAATGGAGGTATGACAAACACTGACTGACTGTGTAAATGGAGGTATGACAAACACTGACTGGCTGTGTAAATGGAGGTATGACAAACACTGACTGACTGTGTAAATGGAGGTATGACAAACACTGACTGACTGTGTAAATGGAGGTATGACAAACACTGACTGACTGTGTAAATGGAGGTATGACAAACACTGACTGGCTGTGTAAATGGAGGTATGACAAACACTGACTGGCTGTGTAAATGGAGGTATGACAAACACTGACTGACTGTGTAAATGGAGGTATGACAAACACTGACTGGCTGTGTAAATGGAGGTATGACAAACACTGACTGACTGTGTAAATGGAGGTATGACAAACACTGACTGACTGTGTAAATGGAGGTATGACAAACACTGACTGACTGTGTAAATGGAGGTATGACAAACACTGACTGGCTGTGTAAATGGAGGTATGACAAACACTGACTGACTGTGTAAATGGAGGTATGACAAACACTGACTGGCTGTGTAAATGGAGGTATGACAAACACTGACTGACTGTGTAAATGGAGGTATGACAAACACTGACTGGCTGTGTAAATGGAGGTATGACAAACACTGACTGACTGTGTAAATGGAGGTATGACAAACACTGACTGGCTGTGTAAATGGAGGTATGACAAACACTGACTGGCTGTGTAAATGGAGGTATGACAAACACTGACTGACTGTGTAAATGGAGGTATGACAAACACTGACTGACTGTGTAAATGGAGGTATGACAAACACTGACTGTGTAAATGGAGGTATGACAAACACTGACTGTGTAAATGGAGGTATGACAAACACTGACTGACTGTGTAAATGGAGGTATGACAAACACTGACTGACTGTGTAAATGGAGGTATGACAAACACTGACTGACTGTGTAAATGGAGGTATGACAAACACTGACTGACTGTGTAAATGGAGGTATGACAAACACTGACTGACTGTGTAAATGGAGGTATGACAAACACTGACTGACTGTGTAAATGGAGGTATGACAAACACTGACTGACTGTGTAAATGGAGGTATGACAAACACTGACTGACTGTGTAAATGGAGGTATGACAAACACTGACTGACTGTGTAAATGGAGGTATGACAAACACTGACTGGCTGTGTAAATGGAGGTATGACAAACACTGACTGACTGTGTAAATGGAGGTATGACAAACACTGACTGGCTGTGTAAATGGAGGTATGACAAACACTGACTGGCTGTGTAAATGGAGGTATGACAAACACTGACTGGCTGTGTAAATGGAGGTATGACAAACACTGACTGACTGTGTAAATGGAGGTATGACAAACACTGACTGGCTGTGTAAATGGAGGTATGACAAACACTGACTGACTGTGTAAATGGAGGTATGACAAACACTGACTGGCTGTGTAAATGGAGGTATGACAAACACTGACTGGCTGTGTAAATGGAGGTATGACAAACACTGACTGACTGTGTAAATGGAGGTATGACAAACACTGACTGACTGTGTAAATGGAGGTATGACAAACACTGACTGGCTGTGTAAATGGAGGTATGACAAACACTGACTGGCTGTGTAAATGGAGGTATGACAAACACTGACTGACTGTGTAAATGGAGGTATGACAAACACTGACTGGCTGTGTAAATGGAGGTATGACAAACACTGACTGACTGTGTAAATGGAGGTATGACAAACACTGACTGACTGTGTAAATGGAGGTATGACAAACACTGACTGACTGTGTAAATGGAGGTATGACAAACACTGACTGGCTGTGTAAATGGAGGTATGACAAACACTGACTGACTGTGTAAATGGAGGTATGACAAACACTGACTGACTGTGTAAATGGAGGTATGACAAACACTGACTGGCTGTGTAAATGGAGGTATGACAAACACTGACTGACTGTGTAAATGGAGGTATGACAAACACTGACTGACTGTGTAAATGGAGGTATGACAAACACTGACTGTGTAAATGGAGGTATGACAAACACTGACTGACTGTGTAAATGGAGGTATGACAAACACTGACTGACTGTGTAAATGGAGGTATGACAAACACTGACTGTGTAAATGGAGGTATGACAAACACTGACTGACTGTGTAAATGGAGGTATGACAAACACTGACTGTGTAAATGGAGGTATGACAAACACTGACTGACTGTGTAAATGGAGGTATGACAAACACTGACTGGCTGTGTAAATGGAGGTATGACAAACACTGACTGACTGTGTAAATGGAGGTATGACAAACACTGACTGGCTGTGTAAATGGAGGTATGACAAACACTGACTGGCTGTGTAAATGGAGGTATGACAAACACTGACTGACTGTGTAAATGGAGGTATGACAAACACTGACTGGCTGTGTAAATGGAGGTATGACAAACACTGACTGGCTGTGTAAATGGAGGTATGACAAACACTGACTGACTGTGTAAATGGAGGTATGACAAACACTGACTGGCTGTGTAAATGGAGGTATGACAAACACTGACTGCTGTGTAAATGGAGGTATGACAAACACTGACTGCTGTGTAAATGGAGGTATGACAAACACTGACTGACTGTGTAAATGGAGGTATGACAAACACTGACTGACTGTGTAAATGGAGGTATGACAAACACTGACTGGCTGTGTAAATGGAGGTATGACAAACACTGACTGCATGGTTGTGTAAATGGAGGTATGACAAACACTGACTGACTGTGTAAATGGAGGTATGACAAACACTGACTGACTGTGTAAATGGAGGTATGACAAACACTGACTGGCTGTGTAAATGGAGGTATGACAAACACTGACTGACTGTGTAAATGGAGGTATGACAAACACTGACTGGTTGTGTAAATGGAGGTATGACAAACACTGACTGGCTGTGTAAATGGAGGTATGACAAACACTGACTGTGTAAGTGGAGGTATGACAAACACTGACTGACTGTGTAAATGGAGGTATGACAAACACTGACTGGCTGTGTAAATGGAGGTATGACAAACACTGACTGGCTGTGTAAATGGAGGTATGAAAAACACTGACTGGCTGTGTAAATGGAGGTATGACAAACACTGACTGACTGTGTAAATGGAGGTATGACAAATACTGACTGGCTGTGTAAATGGAGGTATGACAGACACTGACTGGCTGCGTAAATGGAGGTATGACAGACACTGACTGGCTGCGTAAATGGAGGTATGACAGACACTGACTGGCTGCGTAAATGGAGGTATGACAAACACTGACTGACTGTGTAAATGGAGGTATGACAAACACTGACTGGCTGTGTAAATGGAGGTATGACAAACACTGACTGGCTGTGTAAATGGAGGTATGACAAACACTGACTGGCTGTGTAAATGGAGGTATGACAAACACTGACTGGCTGTGTAAATGGAGGTATGACAAACACTGACTGGCTGTGTAAATGGAGGTATGACAAACACTGACTGGCTGTGTAAATGGAGGTATGACAAACACTGACTGGCTGTGTAAATGGAGGTATGACAAACACTGACTGACTGTGTAAATGGAGGTATGACACATACTGACTGGCTGTGTAAATGGAGGTATGACAGACACTGACTGACTGTGTAAATGGAGGTATGACAAATACTGACTGGCTGTGTAAATGGAGGTATGACAGACACTGACTGACTGTGTAAATGGAGGTATGACAAATACTGACTGGCTGTGTAAATGGAGGTATGACAGACACTGACTGGCTGCGTAAATGGAGGTATGACAGACACTGACTGGCTGCGTAAATGGAGGTATGACAGACACTGACTGGCTGCGTAAATGGAGGTATGACAAACACTGACTGACTGTGTAAATGGAGGTATGACAAACACTGACTGGCTGTGTAAATGGAGGTATGACAAACACTGACTGGCTGTGTAAATGGAGGTATGACAAACACTGACTGGCTGTGTAAATGGAGGTATGACAAACACTGACTGGCTGTGTAAATGGAGGTATGACAAACACTGACTGGCTGTGTAAATGGAGGTATGACAAACACTGACTGTGTAAATGGAGGTATGACAAACACTGACTGACTGTGTAAATGGAGGTATGACAAACACTGACTGGCTGTGTAAATGGAGGTATGACAAACACTGACTGGCTGTGTAAATGGAGGTATGACAAACACTGACTGACTGCGTAAATGGAGGTATGACAGACACTGACTGACTGTGTAAATGGAGGTATGACAAACACTGACTGACTGTGTAAATGGAGGTATGACAAACACTGACTGGCTATGTAAATGGAGGTATGACAAACACTGACTGGCTGTGTAAATGGAGGTATGACAAACACTGAATGGCTAAGTAAAGGGAGGTATGACAAACACTGAATGGCTGTGTAAATGGAGGTATGACAGACACTGACTGACTGTGTAAATGGAGGTATGACAAACACTGACTGGCTGTGTAAATGGACGTATGACAAACACTGACTGACTGTGTAAATGGAGGTATGTCAAACTCTGACTGACTGTGTAAATGGAGGTATGACAGACACTGACTGACTGTGTAAATGGAGGTATGACAAACACTGACTGGCTGTGTAAATGGAGGTATGACAAACACTGACTGACTGTGTAAATGGAGGTATGACAAACACTGACTGGCTGTGTAAATGGAGGTATGACAAACACTGACTGGCTGTGTAAATGGAGGTATGACAAACACTGACTGTGTAAATGGAGGTATGACAAACACTGACTGACTGTGTAAATGGAGGTATGACAAACACTGACTGGCTGTGTAAATGGAGGTATGACAAACAATTACTGACTGTGTAAATGGAGGTATAACAAAACACTGACTGGCTGTGTAAATGGAGGTATGACAACTACTGACTGGCTGTGTAAATGGAGGTATGACAAACACTGACTGACTGTGTAAATGGAGGTATGACAAACACTGACTGGCTGTGTAAATGGAGGTATGACAAACACTGACTGACTGTGTAAATGGAGGTATGACAAACCCTGACTGGCTGTGTAAATGGAGGTATGACAAACACTGACTGGCTGTGTAAATGGAGGTATGACAAACACTGACTGGCTGTGTAAATGGAGGTATGACAAACACTGACTGGCTGTGTAAATGGAGGTATGACAAACACTGGCTGGAGGTTGGGCGTGATTATAGCGATCGCCTCTAACAAAACCGGAAACGCCCTTTTGATTGCCTTTGCTGGCAGACAGAGAGACAGAAAGAGATAGATAATAGGACAGAAAAACAGAAAGACAGATTGACAGTGAGAGAGGAAGAAGAGATAAACAAACACACACACATACACACATACATACACACACACATACACACACGCTTGCGCGCACACAGGCGCACGCACGTACGAATGCGCGCGCACACACACACACACACAAACACGAGCACGCGCGTACACAAGCACGGGTGCACACAAACACAAATACAGACAAACCAACAAACAGACACAAAGACAAATTAACGAACATACCCACAAACAAACGGACAGACATACAGACCGACTCACATTCACACACACAATCACACACACACAATCACACACACACACACACACACACACACACACACACACACACACACACACACACACACACACACACACACACACACACACACACGCACACACATACACCTCGAACGACAGACACACAGATTGATAAACTGACGGACGGACAGACAGTGACAGAAAACAGAAAATGCTGAATGAAACACAAAGGAAGATTTGTATGTTTACTAAGGCAAAAAAAAGTTGTCGTTACGGTAACCAAAACGGCTCTATATTAATCTGCCGACCTTATACAATTTTTCGGTCGTTCAAAGAACATGAATAAACAGAAGGTGCACAACACATTGTGTGCTGTCCCGTCTTCACTATGTGCATTATCTAACTTTCTTTTCAGCGTTTTTAGCGGGGGGGGGGGGGGATGCTTTGTTTTCAAATGAGGTATTGTATTTGCGACATTTCTTTAGAATACACATATACCCACACGAATGTGTGGAGTTTCTATCTGGTCTTCTTATTAAAAAAAAGAAATCAGGCCCCATTCTTTCTCCTTAGCCGTGTTACCTAAACAACAGCTTTTTTTGGCCTCGTGGTTTATTTTGAAAAGAACTTACATTGTGTCTGTAGCCTACTAATTCGAAAATCCAGAGATATTTTCAGTCTAAAAAGTGTTTTAAAGTCGGCAGAAAAGTTAAGAGAAGTGAGGCAGGGCTGGGAGATGCAGGACACAGAGAGAAGACATCGGGTTGCTTCGGCTCTGTCCTGCAAACGAAAGGAATAGCAACATTCAGGTAAGTGCGATCTTGTGAAGACATGGTGATTTGCATAGACAGCATGACAGCGTATAAACAGTCGCTAAAGCGAAGACAGAGCAATATAGACCGAGGACCTCTGAAGCTTTAGCGTATCGGAAAGGCTTCCATAAACGACGAGAGAAGTGTTTGACAATCAAACTGGCGAGAAACACAAACTGACGGGACAAAACATCTTATTGTTATCGTTCTTACGAGGGTTTTTTTCCGAACCGTCAAATTATTTGTCATTTTATGAATGAATAACTGCGAATGAACCCACCAAGATCGCTTGCCAGTCAGATGCTGTTGCTTGCGAGCTCGTAGGGCCCGCCAACTTGGCGGTCTTTCTCACACCCCTCTCCTCGGATGAGTCCACTAGTGCGGCACGTTTATGGAAGCCTTTCCTACATCTCATGGTAGCGATGCAAAGCAGTTTTGGAGGCAATAAAAAGCTCTCAGTAGTAGACACATAACTCCTGGCATAACTCCTTAGGCTTGGGTAAAGCATTTTCAGAATTTGTATGTAGCTGCAGTTTCTGAGTCAGAATCGAAGAATCATGTTTGGGAGAAAGGAGGGACAGGCTCAGTAAGCTTTGATATTCACTTATTAGACACATATTTTACAGCCACTGAAAAAAATGACGCCGTTCGCCACATCAGGGGAGGTAAGGCGTCAAGTACAGATGGCATTTTGGCTGATATTATCAAAATTGCGTCTGACGTTTTACTGTCATATCTTGTAAAGCTGTTCAATGGCGTCTTTCAAAAGTCTGAGTTCCCTAGTCAATGGGCAGAATCAGTCATTGTTCCTCTTCACAAGAGAGGTTCAACCTATGATCCTAACAATTATCGTGGAATCTCATTGATAAGCAACCTTAGTAAAGTCTTCCTTCACATCTTGAAAAACAGATTGCAGCAGTGGGCTGAAGCAAATGACATTACATGGGAAGAACAAGCAGGTTTTAGAAGTAAGTATTCTAGTATTGATAATGTGTTTGTGTAACACAGTGTGGTACACCTATATTTATTCCTTCACAGAAATCTAAATTTTTGCATTTATTATATTAACCAAAACCGCTTGTCGCGTGATGGGGTGGGTGATGAGGGGTTATTAAAATAAAATAAATAAATAAACAATGACTGGACCCTGATGATGTAAAACACCACACCCCGGGATTTTCAACAAAACCCAAACTGCCACTTTCCTTGCAACTGTAAAGTGAATAAACATGGAAAACAACAAATTAAATAAGACACTGAGGGAAGGAGGTAAATTTCAAAACAATACTTTAATAAAAGAATAATAAACATCAAAAATAAATCCCAAACCCTGACTTGGCCAAGTCCCCAAACAAAACAATAACAATAACAATGACACACCCCCATGGCTTCACAGAGCCATCCACACACATGCTCATAAAGGTCAGGGGTCAACCTCAACAGGTTGACATAACCGTAGCAAATGAATAAGAATTCCCCACACACAAGCTCATAGGGTCAGAGGTCAGCCTCAAGCAGCACTGGACTTGACCGTAGCCAATTGATAACACATGGTTCACCCAAGGCGACACACCCACCTGGGGGTGTGGCCTCAAACCATTGAGAAAGACCGACCCAGGCCTGGCCAATCACAGCAGCCGCTGGACGAGACAGGAACTGGGCAGGGCATTTACAAACAGCAACGCACGCACCGGCGTTCTTACAAAGCTTGCTCTAACAGCAACTGAAAGAAGGCTTCCTCTACTGTCACGGCAGTAGCAGGAAGATACACTTAAGCAACCAAATAGACTGAACTCAATCTTCGTCAAGAGGATTAGTTTAAACATTCAGAACAAGTCCACACAGTCTCTTCCTACCACAGAAGATGGGATGGCGCCCGGCGCCCTTCTGCATAGGTTTAACGGCAGCGTCCTTGACCTACCCACTGTGGGATTCTGATCTCCACTTATGCTATTGGTGCTTTTCGACACTAGGGTCAGTCTCATGAGTCCAACTATTTCCCATCAGGATTAAATATAAAAAGGCAATCTTACCAACGTCGTCTCTTCCTGTCACAGGAAAGAACACACATATAATCCGGGATAGACCACTCCTGAACCCTCAGAGTCGGGAAGTACGCGAGGTCTCGACCTCCGTCTCCCCCGGTCGTAGCAGCGCTCGATGGTAGACCTCGACGAGAGCTGTCCTCTCGTCCCCCTCTCGTGGCACCCAGTCCACCAGGCGTCCGTCCGGCGACGACATCCTGCGGGTCGAGTCACTCCAATGACCCGAGAGATCTCCCCAGTCGAAGCGTCAGCGTACAGCGGCAGGCGGCAGTAGACTGGAATGGCGCCAGCTCTCCCTACCCCTACCCTGCTACGAGACTACGCCCTAGACCTGTGACTGCTCTGATAGCGAGTCACACTATTGCACTACACGGTGCAAAACAAGAGAAAGCGAGGAAACGTTCCAAAGGCAGAGCGTCTATCTAATGACCTTGACCTCTCCCGACATTCCTGACCTCTCGACTTGCAGGACAACAGCCCGAAGCTTACTGCAAGACACACGCCCAGCGTGTGTACGTGTCAGAACAACACGTGTGGACGGGGACTAGTTCTATTCACACAGTTGAAAGAACAATGATTGCTTAGCGCTTAGCATCATTATAAAATTCATGGTTCTATGGCAGTACAGCCCCTGCCTATACGACACCGTAATACTTTAAGTCCCCCCGCCCCATATGCCATGACGACATATACATGAATGGCTACGTACTCTATCTCGCTTGCTCCATCAGACAGGAGTAATATAGGTACTGTTGCTTCACACAACACTAACAGCCAAACATACAAAAGGTCCTAACTGACCTACTACATACAGTAGTCTAGCAGTCTATACTGCATAAGCCCTCAAGGCTACAAATAGAAATCGACAAGCCTAACGCCATACGAGCGTTAGCTATTCTAGGCAAGCAACCTAGCAGTAGAAGCTTGCAAAACAGACAGCCCTCACTGGCTATAAGTAGAAGTCTGAAAAGCCTGGAACGAGACAAAGGTGCTTGTCACCACCATGACAAGACTCACGCTTCTCTCGCACATTCACTCAAGCCACATTCTACTACATGCATGTCAACTACGGAGAAACTGATACCCACCCCATGGCGTTATCAGCACGAGAATCCAAAGGCGACTCACAGATAAGAATAATTACCTCTCCCTCTAGATTTTCCCTTCCCAGGCTAAGAGCGGAGATTACTTACTCTGTTACTCTCTCTGTTCCTACAGAACAGTTAAACAAAATGGCATTCTCCCTCTGTCAATTACAAAAATGCATTTTACTCAATTTACAATGAGCTTAATTACTACAACTCACCCCAAACACCGGGCTATGACCAGTCCTGACGGAATGCACCCTCGGGAAGACAGACTTTCCCTCCAGCGGCTCAGGCCTCCCCCGAGGACAGCATGTCCTGGGGGAGCCGAGTGTCCTAGACACGCAAAACACGTCCGCTCCCAGGAAAGGCGAGCGGTGGACTAATTTCGCTCTGGCGCGAATTCGCAACGGTCATCTGCCCTGCGGGTAATTGTCCAATGAAATCATCCGATGCCTCCTATCACGAGGTCATCACTCGCGTGGACTACACGTGCGAGGGCAAAGTCCACGGAACTTTCCATCATACCCCCCCAAAAATTCGAAAGTACCTCCACCCCCCTACTGACGGCGGGGTTGGCAACGGGCCTCACCTCTTGACCCTTGTTACTAAATATATCAGCGCAGAGCGCTGACTCTGCAGATTTCGAACTGGGGCGATGCAACTCAACTTCCACACCAACTTTCACCTCATCAATTCTGAAATTCATGTCGTAATTCCGCGACACCGCTTAATACCGTTGATCGCCAGGTTTTGTAGAATGTTCTTGTTAAACTACGTATGACCGAATATATGCGGAGGATGTTGCAATCAGTACATGGAAGTGCGCAATGTTGCTTGCTTGCGCTGCAGTGAAAATGCGAACAAAGGCATCATGTGTTGCAGGAAGACACGAGTCTAAGATATGGACGTGGATAGGACCTTCCCGGTGGGCAAATACCCCGTATGCAAGCAGGCCACGGATCGATTTCAAGTTTCTGGTTAGATTCCACTTCTCGGGAATGAAACCATCGGGCACAGCAGTCTGCCTGGTTATCCAATCAAAGAGCTGGGCAAAACCCAGACTGAAATAACACCGCGTCAGCATGTGTGTACTCGTGTGTACTACGTCACGACAACTGGAGGTTGCTCCACATTTAGGCTGAGGATATAAACAGACCCACCGTGTGTACGTAGGCGATGGGTAAAAGTAAAATGATTTCTTGCTCCAACAAGCTCTAGTGTTTTCCGTGGTCAATGGCCTTCAATGGTCTTCTAAAGTCTATAGACCGTAACACTACATTCATTCATTCATTCATTCATTCATTCATTCATTCATTCATTCATTCATTCATTCATTCATTCATTCATTCATTCATTCATTCATTCATTCATTCATTCATTCATTCATTCATTCATTCATTCATTCATTCCAAACTTGAGACAACTTCAGGATCGGGCCAATTACGTTTCCCATCCGATAGCGATACCTTGTCAAAAGCTATCAAAACGTGTATACGGGAGCGCTAGTAGCGAGCGTTTTGCAAAGCACCAAGTTTTCCTGGACTTGACGGTATCTGCCTCCATGGCGGCACACACTGGCAGGTGCACAGCTGCGTGCTCTGTCGACTGGATTGTCAACGCCGTTCCCTGTGGCATCCTCATGAGCAGGGGGTGGGGTGGGGTGGATGTAGACACATAGACAGACAAATCCCCCATCCCCACCCCCGCACCTACATACACACACACGGACAAACAAAGAAACAAACACACACACAGACAAACAAACAAACAAACAAACACACACACGCACGCACACACACATACACACTCACACACACACACACACACACACACACACACACACACACACACACACTCAGACACACACACACACACATACACACACACAAACACACACACGCACGCACACACACATACACTCTCTCACACACACACACATACACACATACACTCTCAGACACACGCACACACACACACACACACACACACACACACAGGGGCACACACATACACACACACACACATACACACACAGGGGCACACACACACACACACACATACACACACACACACAGAGGCACACACATACACACACACACACACACGCACACATACACACACAGGGCATCACACATACACACACATGGGCACACACATACACACACACACATAAACACACACACACACACATACACACACACACACATACACACACACACACTCAGACACACACACACACACACACACACACACACACACACACACACACACACACACACACACACACTTTTCTCCCAATTACCAATCTCTGTATGATCAATAGACTCCGAAATGGATTGAATATATATTGATCATATATTTTTTCCGACTTAAACCAGACAAAACTAATGTACCTACACGTACGAACTGGATTGCATATATATTAATCATGGAGTTTTTCAGATTTAAACCAGAAAAAATACTGTACCTGTACGTCATTGGCTTCATAGCATCTCAGCTTCCATGCCTGGACCACAATCGAGTTCGACGAAAAAGTCTTTGATCTGCTATATACCAATGCGTCGAAGAAGTGCTCGGTTCTACACGTGCATCAAGACCGGACGTTTGGAGATCATTCCCTGTCATGGCGGTGCAGAGGCTCGAGGCAAGGGTTGTAGTGAACATGGCCCGGACTAGGGCAAAAGGCAAGACGACGGAGAGAAGTAGCCATAACGCTTTCACGAAGCAAGCGTCGAAGGAACCTTCGTAACTGTAGACAGTTGAGCTGGAGCTGATGCTGCGTCGGTGCTCTTGGAGCGCAAACGTTCCAATGCGAGCGCGCCAGAGCCCAAGCTCCACTCCCATGGTAACCGACCCGAGTGAGCACAAGTCAGTGGAAGGAATTTTCTAATAGTAAGAATTGTCACAACTGGTAGAAAAAGGAAATATTTGGGGAGCTCACACTTACTGAGATTTCCCTCTGGGCTACTTAAAAGGTTCACATTGTCGATATAGTCATGAGTTGGAATACAACAACCAAACGCTGTATCTCGTTGAGGAACTCAGACAGAAAACATCTGTCACACTCTAGAGCTGCAGCGGAAGTGACGAGGGGAGAGAGCGAGAGAGAGAGAGAGAGAGAGAGAGAGAGAGAGAGAGAGAGAGAGAGAGAGAGAGAGAGAGAGGTGTTTAGAGTTACTACATGCATTAACTTAATAGCTTTATATCATTTATGTCGTAGTAAATTAGTCGAAAAGTTCAAACAAATATATTTAAAGAAGGATTTTATGTGTTATCATTTTTTATCATAAAAGGAAGGCTCGTCATAAAGTATTTCTGAAATATATACTATTTCTGATGACAGAGAAACTCCAAAAGCATTTCAGCATTTGTACAATTCCGCAGCTTTCTGTTTCCGGAAGGACACGAAATACAACGCCAGGGAGAAGACGAACATTATTTTGTCGTGTGTTAATATTAATTCCTTATTTACACCAAACAAACAAAAACAACTCACCTTCATCCTGAATGCAACAGGTAGGCCTACATTAAATACGACTCCACCGACTATGCAGACGGCGACAAAACTTAGAGCAGCCACTGCAAAGAGCGGAGTACTGCAACACACCGCTGCTCCACTAGTGATCAGTGGGGGTGTGCATATGAACCTACTACACGGTAGTAGGCAACTAAATGGGAAGTTTGCTACTAAATTGCGAAGTAAGGTGTGCATGAAAGCTCACTACGCGTAGTTACCTCCTAAGTTGGCCACTAAACAACCCAACATTTAGTGGTGGTCTGTGTCAGCACTACACTGCTAAGTAGCCAACTATTTGCAAATTTCAATGGCGGACCTCTCTCCCGGTTCGCACAGAAAACTTTCTATTTCGGGATACTAGCAACCCATCCAAAGAAAATGTAAGCCATGTACAGCATTAATTTATCAAAGCTGTATGTTGAATGCATCAATAGGTCGTGAAAGCTCCCACAGTTTACACATCGAATGCAGGACGACCCATCCACGCTGAAGCGTGTGTTACCGTTGACATCGGTCACGGCGTATTTCAGAGAAGCGTCATCAGTCATCCGTCATCCTTCCGGCGCATGCTGAGCGAACCGGGAGAGAGGTCCGCCATTGAAATTTGCAAATAGTTGGTTAGTTCACATTTTGACGTGACCTCTACGCATGCGCATTAGATGGGATATCCCAAGAATAATAATCTAGGTCATTACTTCGTTGTGGCGACCAAGTAGCATCTCATGCACACCTTACTGTCGTAGTTGAGAACAACTCATAGCTGTGAACAACGAAGTAGACAACTACGACGTAGTTACCAACTAAAATAGTAGGTTCATATTCACCCCACCACAGTAGAATACCCATTGTCGGGTGGAGACAGCGGTCCTTCAGAGTGTGCCGAAAGCAAACAACAGGTCCAACAGGACACGTCTTGTCAGTGGGGCGGTACAGTTGGCGTGCGGGGTGGAGTGCCTAGTAAAGCGCGTTTCCTTCCTCCCGTCTCACCCAAGTGTACCCGATTTAATCATTGGACGGGCGGTGACTGCCGTGCTTCTCATTGGTTACTGTTCAGCGCACCGGGGCATGAGGCGAGCGCGTGATATCTTTGATTACGTCATAGGTATTTCTGGTTCAGGTTCCTTTCTATTGATTTTGGTCCTGAACGAAAACGAAACAAGAAAAACAACACATCTCTTTGTATTCGGACAATTCAACTTGTTCGAACATGTGTAGAATTTACTTGAGAGAGGTGTTAGATACAGGCGTAGACGACGACAACGACGACGACGATGACGATGCAGGTGCAAGAGGAGGAGGAGAATAAGGAGGAGGAGGAGAAAGAGGAGGAAAAAGAGAACGAGGAACAGAGGAGGAACGGGAGGAGGAACAGGAGAAGGAGGAGGAGGAGGAACAGGAGGAGGAGGAGGAGCAGGAGAAGCAGGAGCAGGAGGAGGAGAAGCAAGAGGAGGAGCAAGAGAAGAACCAAGAGAGGAAGGAGGAGGAGTAGCAGGAGGAGGAGGAGGGGGATCACGAGGAGAAGGAAAAGCAGGAGGAAGAGGAGGAGGGACAAGAGGAGGAGCAAGAGGAGGAGGAGGAAGAGTAGGAGGAGCAGGAGAAGCACGAGGAAGAGCAAGAGGAGGAGGAGGAGGAGGAGGAGGAATAGGAGAAGCAAGAGGAAGAGCAAGAGGAGGAGGAGGAGGAGCAGGAGAAGCAAGAGGAGAAGCAAGAGGAGAAGAAAGAGGAAGAGCAAGAGGGAGAGCAAGAGGAGGAGGAGGAGGAGGAGGAGGAGGAGGAGGAGGAGGAGGAGGAGGAGGAGGAGGAGGAGGAGGAGGAGGAGGAGGAGGAGGAGAGGAGGAGGAGGAGGAGGAGGAGGAGGAGAGAGGAGGAGGAGAGGAAGGAGGAGGAGGAGGAGGAGGAGGAGGAGGCAGGCAAACAGGCAAGCAGGCAGGCAAATAGGCATCCAGGCAGGCAGGCTGGCAGACAGACAGACAGACAGACAGACAGGCAAGACTGACAGGCGGCAGATTACACTCTCCCTTCTCCATCATACCTTCTACCTGACATCCTACCTTGACTCATCCATGATCCTCCCTGCTCCCATGCTACATCCCCTGCATTCCTCCAGACTCATCACCTGATCTCCTCGCTCCTCCTGCTTACTCCATTGCTCCTTCTTGCTAAGTACATTCTCACTCCTCACCCCCTCTTCCTTCCCCCCTCTCTCACCCTCCTCCTCCCCTCCCCCTCTTCTCTCCTCCTCTCTTCCCCCCGTCTCCCCTACTCATTCTCCTCCCCCTCCTTCATCTCCTCATCCCTCCTTCCTCCTCCTCCTCCTTTCTCCTCCTCATTCTCCTCCTCCTCCTCTCCTCCTCCTCCACCTCTCCTCCTCTCCTCCTCTCCTCCTCCTCCTCCTCCTCCTCCTCTCCTCCTCCTCCTCCTACTCCTCATCTCCTCCTCCTCCCTTTCTTCCTACCTCCTCCTCCTTCCTCCTCCTCTCACTCCCCTACCTACCTCCTACATCTCACTCTACCTCCTCTATCCTCCTTCCTCCCCTCCTCTCCTCCTCCCTCCTACCTCTCCTCCTCCCTCCTCTTACCTCTACTCCTACTCTACCTACTCTCTCCTACCACTCCCTCCTCCTCCTCTCCTCCTCTCCTCCCCCTCCTCCTCCTTCTCTCTCCTCTCCTCCTCAATACCCTCTCTCTACCTTCCTCCTCTTCTCCTCCTCCCTCCGCCCTCCTCCCTCCTATCTCCTCCTCCTCCCTCCTCCCTCCTCCTCTCTTCTCCTCTCCTCCTCTCCTCCACTCCCTCCTCCTCCTCCTCCACTCCCTCATCCTCCTCCCCTCCTCTCCCCACATCACTTCCTCCACACCTCTCCCTCCTCTCCCCCCCCCCTCTCCCTCCCTCTTACCCCTGCCTCTCCACCAACTCCTCCTTCTCCCTCTCCTCCACTCCTCTCCTCCTCTACTTACCTCCTCCTCCTCCTCCTCCTCCTCCTCTCCTCCTCCTCCTCCTCCTCCTCTCCTCCTCCTCCTCCTCTCTCCTCCTCCTCCTCCTCCTCCTCTCCTCCTCCCCTCCTCCTTCTCCTCCTCCTCCTCCTTCCTCCTCCTCCTCCTCCTCCTCCCTCCTCCTCCTCCCTCCTCCTCCTCCCTCCTTCCTCCTCCTCCTCCTCCTCATCCTCCTTCTGCTCCTCTCCTCTCCTTCCTCCTCCCTTCCTCCTCCCTCCTCCTCTCCTCCTCCTCCTCCTCTCCCTTCCTCCTCCTCCTCCTCCTCCTCTCTCCTCCTCCCTCCTCTCCTCCTCCCTCCTCTTCACTTCCCTCCTCTCCTTCCTCCTCTCCTCCTCCTCCCTCTCTTCCTCCGTCCTCCACCTTTCTCCTCCTCCTCCTCCTCCTCTCTCCTCTCCTCCCTCCTCCTCCTCCCTCCTCCTCCTCCCTCTCTCCTCCTCCTCTCCTCCTCCTCCTCCTCTCCTCCTCCTCCCCTCCTCCTCCTCCTCCTCTTTCTCTCCTCCTCGTCCTCTCTCCTCCTCCTCCTCCTCCTCCTCCTCCTCCTCTCCTCCTCCTCCTCCCTCCTCCTCTCCTCCTCCTCCTCCCTCTCCTCCTCCTCTCTCCTCCTCCCTCCTCCTCTCCTCCTCCTCCTCCTCCTCCTCCTCCTCCTCTCCTCCTCCCTCCTCCTCCGCCTCCCTCCTCCTCCTCTCCTCCTCCTCCGCCCTCCTCCTCCTCCTCCCTCCTCCTCCGCCCTCCTCCTCCTCCCACCCCCTCCTCTCCTCCTCCTCCTCCCTCCTCCTCCTCTCCTCCTCCTCCTCCTCCCTCCTCCCTCCTCCTCCTCCTCTCCTCCTCCTCCTCCTCCTCCTCCTCCTCCTCCTCCTCCTCCTCCTCCTCCTCCTCCCTCCTCCTCCTCCTTCTCCCTCCTCCTCCTCCTCCTCCTCCTCCTCCCTCCTCTCTCCTCCTCCTCCTCCTCCTCCTCCTCCTCTCTCCTCCTCCCTCCTCCATTCTCCTCCTCCTTTCTCCTCCCTCCTCCTCCCTTCTCCTCCCTCCTCGTCCCTCCTTCTCTCTCCTGCTCTTTCCTCCTCCCTCCTGCTTTTTCCTCCTCCCTCCTTCTCCCTCCCCCTTTCTCCTCCTCCATTCCTCCTCTCCTTCTCCTCCTCCTCTTCCTCCTCCTCTCCTCCTCCTCCTCCTCCTCCTCCTCCTCCTCTCCTCCTCCTCCTCCTCCTCCTCCTCCTCCCCTCCCTCCTCCTTCACTCCTCCTCCTCCTCCTCCTCCTCCTCCTCCTCCTCCTGCTCCTCCTCCTCCAAACAAACACAAAAAGTGTGTCAAAATGTTATTTAGGCTACCTCCATACCGATACTTCTCACACACACCCTCCTCCCAGACCCTAGCCTGGGCACTTGCGTTGTGCGCGGATTGGGACAGGGGTGTCTTAAGTCCTCCTCGCATGGGGACTCATGTCAGGCAAATCTCCATACGCATGTCGCGCTTGCAAGGGGCAAAAGCAATGTTCCGTCGAGTGTCCGCCCAATAGAAACACTTACTCCCTTGAACAGCCAATCAGTTCTGTCGAGTGTCCGCCCAATAGAAACACTTACTCCCTTGAACAGCCAATCAGTTCTGTCGAGTGTCCGCCCAATAGAAACACTTACTCCCTTGAACAGCCAATCAGTTCTGTCGAGTGTCCGCCCAATAGAAACACTTACTCCCTTGAACAGCCAATCAGTTCTGTCGAGTGTCCGCCCAATAGAAACACTTACTCCCTTGAACAGCCAATCAGTTCTGTCGAGTGTCCGCCCAATAGAAACGCTTACTCCCTTGAACAGCCAATCAGTTCTGTCGAGTGTCCGCCCAATAGAAGCAATTACTCCCTTGAACAGCCAATCAGTTCTGTCGAGTGTCCGCCCAATATAAGCAATTACTCCCTTGAACAGCCAATCAGTTCTGTCGAGTGTCCGCCCAATAGAAACGCTTACTCCCTTGAACAGCCACTCAGATATGTTCCTGCCTGTGATTTTATATACATGTAAAGATGTGTCCCAAATATCTAAATGGCGGTCTCGAGCCACACTCAAATCGAATTTGCTATGGCTTCTACTACGTCATGGCAGTTGTAGGATGTTTTGACGCGTAAATATAACTTTCTTGGACAATTATTCATCACTATATATGTCTAATATGTGTCGTTTTTTGCTGTCCCAAAAATGTAGCCATCACAAGTTGTGCAGCTAACAATTTCAAACAAAATCGGACAGCAACATATTGAATGTCATGGCAAAGAGCAGAGATAATGGCGGATCTAGAATGCTGTTTCACACCATACGGCATTTTTCTCGTTTTGTTTGTGGAAAAATGGATGGTTTGGAACTTGTAAATCGAAAGAAAAACCATAATATCTCTGACCAGAATGTTACTTCTTCTTCTTCTTCTTGGTTGTCTTTCGATGTCGAGGAAGACGACTCGCTGTGCCATCATCTGTGGATGCGCATATGGCTCTGAAGACCAAAATCCGAGGCACACAGGCGGCTGCAGGTGGGGCAAGGAACACCGGTCTGGAAAGAGGTTGAAGCAGCTCTGTGTCGAATTGCATGTGCAGCTTCAAGACGACAACGACTGTCATCCTCAAAAGCTAATGTTACTGGGAAAGTTGGAAAGTTGGAAATACATACATGTATATACACACACTATTATCCCTTCAGGTTTACTGGAGGTCCTCACAGCTTTATCTGTGTGTGTGTGTGTGTGTGTGTGTGTGTGTGTGTGTGTGTGTGTGTGTGTGTGTGTGTGTGTGTGTGTGTGTGTGTGTGAGTGTGTGTGTGTGTGTCCTGACTTAACGGCTGATATCTCAAAAACTACTGGACGGATTTCCTTGACATTTTGCACACTTACTGGAAGTTAGGTCCGATGGAATGTATCCAATTTTCAGAATCGATGTTTAAAAAATAAACGACTTTTAAAGGTCGTAAACTCGAAAACACCCCCCTAAAATGTCCCTTGACGGAATGGCGATATTTCGCCTTTTCCTTCACTTCCGTCGCAAGCAGCATTTCTCCCACGCTGTACGAGCGCTCACCAGTTACATAAATAGTTTTCGCGATCCTCCCCAGAAAAAAATTCGTCTTTGCTTTAAAAAATACCGTTTTACAGTCAAAATTGGGGTCTCCACCCGCGCGGCCGGTCTGACTCTTAGAACAGCCACTCTGTCTCAGCGGCAGTGCGATAGAGTAGGCATACACTACCACGTTCTGTTCGCGTGGCCTAATGGCAGTGAATCGATATTAAACTTTTCAGAAATGGACCTTGAGTATCCTAAAATGTACAAGACCACGCAAATTTCATGAACTATCATCCATTTTTCTACAATTTACAGTGCGAAATACGAACCGAGGCGGTTTGCAGGAAATCATTTTATATCTGCTTTACAAATCTAAACTTTAAGAATTCCGGATTAGCTCACTCGGTAGTGTGTTGGATATTTTTTTGTCACTGGGACAAGCATGGTTGTACGGGATGCGTGTACGGGTTCGAATCAGCACAGAAGCTTTTTTATGTGTGTTGGTTTTCGAAAGAGAGAGAGTCACCCCACAGGTTGTTGTACATGTGAGAGGTTGAGGGTTCGAACCCGACCTGGTTTTTTTTTGTTTTTTGTTGTGGGGGGGGGGTTTTGGGGGGGAGGTTTCCCCTCTTTTCTCGAGAGGTTGCGGGTTTGAACAAGATTTTTTAAAATGCCAAAACCTGGAGTTTCAGAGCCAGCGGTTTTTATTGTTATACACATGGCCTAGTGGGTATCGTTTTCGCCATCCTTATTTCTATCACGAGTGACAACTCCTGCAGGTGGCCAAGCTATTTTCTAGCAAGAACAGGTACGGCCTAACAGCCTAATGCTTAAAAAAGAGAGAAGAAAAGCCCCTAATGTCGCTACCACATAGGTATAGAGTTTTAACTTAGGTTATGACCCCTAGATTATGTGTGTCCAGTTTGAATCCAGCGGCTTAAGTGGTACGGGAATACATGCAAACAAAACACACACACACACACACACACACACACACACACACACACACACACACACACACACACACTCACACTTACACACACACACACACACACACACGCAGACACACACATGCGCCCCCCCCCCCCTCTCTCTCTCTCTCTCTCTCTCTCTCTCTCTCTCTCTCTCTCTCTCTCTCTCTCTCTCTCTCTCTCTCTCTCTCTCTCTTTTAAAATTACAGAACCTGAAGTTTTAAGTGCACCTACTTCCTCTGAAATGGTATTTACAAGTGCATATTAATGAAAGTGGTACTATGATTGTTAAAATAATGATTAAGATACTCAATTTTACTGAAGTTTTACGGGTTAACCCCCTCCCCCGAAATAAAATGATCCCCAAGGATTTGCGACTGAATTGCATTTAACATTACACACATTCATTCATTTTAGAAACGACTTTCATCATTTTAAAGAGGATGATGTATAAATGCTGCAGGACTCAAAATGGACAGGGAGCATGATGCTACTCACTTCGTGGTTTTGTATCACATACCTCTTTGATACTTTAAAGAAGCATGACTGCCGCTCATGTTCCTCAAACGTTACACGAGTACCAGAACTCGTCTTTGTACTGCAGACGTAGGAACTGCTGCGAACCAAGTAGGCCATCTTCGTATGAGACAAACTCTACAACTTCCCAACGCTGAACACCGTGAGAGCTGGCCACTAGGACTCAAAGACGACCTATTTCACAGTTCACTCGAAGGGGGACACCTCTATATGTCCCCGTCTCTATATGCCCCCGTCTCTATATGCCCCCGTCTCTATATGCCCCTGTCTCTATATTCCCCCGTCTCTATATGCCCCCGTCTCTATATGCCCCCGTCTCTATATGCCCCCTGTCTGAGTGTGTTCTTCATGGCCACATAGGGTTAGGGTTAGGGTTAGGGTTAGGGTTAGGGTTAGAGTTAGGGTTAGGGTTAGAGTTATAGGGGTCGGCTCTCTATTGCGGAGGGCCGCTATTGCGGAGGGCAGCTATTGCGGGATTTTTTTGGTAACAAATGTTCTTCAGACAATTTTGATTCTTTTGTCCTAAAACGCCTAAAAAACCATAAAATGTTTGTTACTTTTTTTAAAAGAATTTTTCCGTTTTTTTCTATTGCGGGGGGCCGCTATTGCGGGATTTATTTTGGTCAAAAATTCTTAAGGCCATTTTGATTCTTTTGTCCTAAAACGCCAAAAAAACCATATAATGTTTGTGACTTTTTTTTGACGGGGCATATAGAGACGGGGGCATATAGAGACGTGGGCATATAGAGACGGGGGCATATATAGACGGGGGCATATAGAGACGGGGGCATATAGAGACGGGGGCATATAGAGACGGGGGCATATAGACACGCACCCACTCGAAGCGACGCTCCAGACTGAAGGGAAATGTTATTATTCCGGGTTCGATATGGCCTCCGTTCTAGCGTGAAGGCAATTGCTCCTTTCAATGGAATTTCCCTATAAATGACTGAAACCAGAGCTGAAAACTGTTCAATGGATGTCACAGGGCAACCCGGGTCACCTCGAAACTGCCTATCTGGAATCACGTGAGGTTTTCACTCTGCTTTTGTCACGTGATGCGACAATGGGTACGAGAATTGTGTGTGTGTGGAGTTAAGATTGAATTGGTTGTTTTGCTGTGTGAGTGTTTTTGCTGTCTCCCTGGTGGCCTGAGCAAGCATGGTCTTCGCCGCCGCGATAGCGCCGGTGTGTCTTTAAGGATTGAGTCACAGAGTTTTGACCTGGTCGTTACTGTTATGGAAGAGAGCCCCTTAACTTAGTATGTCTGCATACTTTTTCGCTCTTAGCTGCAAGAGGCGGGGTTCGCCTTTGATTGTAGAAGAGCGGCAGAGTATTTGACCTAGTTCTCGCCGCCAGGGCGGCTTCCCCTTCTTTGATGTAAGGGAGTGACGTCATCTTTTAGGTCCCATATGCGGAGAGTGCGGTGGGTCCTTTGATGGAAGAGATGGCATCTGTTCCTCTGAAATTAGCCGACGCTAAGTTTGACTTTGGCAAGGTCGAGGCCGAGTTCTGAATTAGGTTAGTTGTTATGGGAACGGAGTGTCCGGGGGTTAAGTGCCCCCTGTCTTAGGGGTTGTTTGAGCCATGCGTAGTCGCACTTGGTTTCCCAAGATGCAACGGGAATGATTACGTCACGAGAGTTTCCTCGCAAAGGGCCATGCGCTAGTTAGCTTCACTTGACCTTCAGACGGCCAAGAGACAAGCCGCTCGGACCGCCAGCTCCTGCATCTTGTACAAATGGGCCAGGGGTGGGTTTTAAAATAGGTAGTCGATCTTGGTCGCAAGACCTTGCTTCGCAGTAAGAGCTAGCTATAAAAAAAACTACCCAACGTGACGAACTAATGCGCATGCGTAGACGTCACGACAAGAGGTGAACTAGCCACATTTCAATGGCCGACGTGTTGCCGGTTCACTCAGAAAACGCTCTATTTCGAGATACTAGCAACCCATCCAAAGAAAATATAAGCCATGCACAGCATTAATTTATCAAAGGTGTATGTTGAATGCATTAATAGATCGTGAAACCTCCTACAGTTTACACATCGAATGCAGGTCAACGCATCCACGCCGAACTTTTGTCTCCAAGATGGCGGCGCGCACTGTACTCATGCTGTCCGTCATCTTGAATCTTAAAAGCTAGGCACCTCTCAAGCTGCCTCGCTCAATCTACGCTCGTCTACGATTGGCTCGCTAGCAAGCAAAGAATGAAACTGCCCATTTGGCGAGATCTGCGTAGATCTACCGAGATCTTCGCATTTTCAAACCCGCCCCAGGTGGGGCGTCCGATGCTAAAGGCTAGGTCGACAGCCCAGGTTGGGGACGATTCTTCTAGAGTCGTAACTGCAGTAGTATCTGCAGCTGTATTCATCGCCTGTTCAAGGCATGACAGTGGACTTGTATTCTCACCATCGAGGTGACTCTCCTCAGATTCACCCTGCAGTGGATATCTGCAGCTCCCTCGGGTCGCCGCGTCAATGGGTCCTAGGTGGAAGGCTTGGGGTGGCTCTACCCGGCCTGGTTGGCTCCCTTCAGTGTCGTGCTGCAGAGTGGACTTATATCTCATCTATGAAGGTGATAAGTCACCCGGAGGACGGCATGGAAATGCCCGTCATCCTTTCCTTGGCGTGAGGGACGCTATTCTACTTGCACGGTCTACCTGAGACCAGTCTTCTCTTCCCAGTGAGGAGAGGTATTCTTCTCTTCTCGACCTGCTGAGGTCACAACCCAGAGGCAACCGTCCTTCTCTTCCTGGCGCGGGGCGCCATCCTTATCCGTCTACCAACAGCAGGACAACGCTGAGACCCCATCCGGATTACCCGCCTGCTGCAAACAGCTGAGCGTCGGAGATGCCACCCTTCTTCATGGCTAGGAAGGGCCACGTGTTTTCCGGCTGCTACCTGGTGGCAGGTTGTTGTGTTTTTGTCAGGTCCGATAAAACCGAGATTGGGATCCCAGCTACAGATCCTGGGGTTCTTTTACCGAAATGATAGATTGGATCTCTTTGGTGTATCTGTATGCTCACGAACAATCATTCAAAGACATTCATCCACTTTTGATGAGATATTACACACTTTAAGATTAACTAAACAGAGATTTATTATTTTGAGACAATCACAGTCAGGATATTATCACACTGAAAAACAAAACAATGCTATCACAGTATTTGATTCATAACAAAAAGTTCCCGAATCTCCCCAAAGAACTCCCGAATCCCCCCTCCCCCAAAGAGTCAGCTGACCGCCCAGGATCTCCACAGGTACTCTCGATGAAACGGAGGGTCCCAACCAAACATCGGAGTCGCTTTTCCCCGAAGAAAGCTTTCCTTCAACTCCGGCCCAATGTCAAGGTCCCTTCTCCGTATTATTCCTTCCCAGCCAAGGCGACAGCAAAGCGGTACCGTCCACCATACGTCGGGATGGCGAAGCAGGTGCTAAAGAAAAATATTTCATTGGATTCCCATAATATATTTTCCCAATTTGCATTAAACGATAATTTCACAAAACAAGACAAGCCTAGCTTCATAAAATAATTGTATCAGTTTTCAGTTTAGCGACTGGGTCAAATAGCGAAGTAATGACGTTCTCAAAAAGGAAAACATTCAATTTGACGTCACGCACCTTTTTAAAATTCATTTTCTTCAACTCTCACCAGCAATCACCCTAATTAATGACTAACTCAACAACAAGAATTTACAAGCAATAAATAACTGAACTGTCCCTTTATACATATGTGTCTATCATAAAAAGAGAGAGAAAAACACTCACCAGTCCACCTGTGAATACCCCGTCTACCGATTTCACACGTCTTCATTCCATTCCTTCTAAATGGAATACACTAAGGTTAAAAAGAATTTTAACACTGTAGCGCCCTCATTGGGAAGGAAATTTTCCCTTCACCAATGTCTAGGGTATGGTGTGAAAAATTCGGGAGATTCCCTCTTCTTCCCACGGTTAGAGAACCACCATTTCTCTGGAAGCGGAGGATTCTGGGTATGACGAGTTCCTCTTAGTTACATCGTCACATTCTACGACAATGATACTTTCTAATTCTATAATGCTATCAATTTCTGGTGGCCCAGCGGCCACACCACCAGTTCACCAATCCAGAGGATCCCAGTCCAAAAATCGGTCATGACAAGATCTTTCTGTTTTCCTTATATATATATATATACATTTATTTCTATTTATTTATTCATACTGTCAACCTGTGGCTTGACAGTATAGAACGTGTGTGTAGACCTGTGAAGGAGCAACGGATGCTCCATTTCTCACTCCATCTCTCTCTCTCTCTCTCTCTCTCTCTCTCTCTCTCTCTCTCTCTCTCTCTCTCTCTCTCTCTCTCTCTCTCTCTCTCTCTCTCTCTCTCTCTCTCTCTCTCTCTCTCTCTTTCTCTCTCTCTCTCTCTCTTCTCTCTCTCTCTCTCTCTCTCTCTCTTTCTCTCTCTCACTCTCTCTCTCTCTCTCTCTCTCTCTCTCTCTCTCTCTCTCTCTCTCTCTCTCTCTCTCTCTCACACACACACACACACACACACACACACACACACACTCATGCAGTATTCAGTTTGTGAATTCTCCTTCATATGGGCGTAGCCGTCAGTGCGGACAACCGGGAAGTAAACTCCAGCAGAATACTACGCGCAGAACGAGAATAGGCGAGATGACGGCAGTGAAAACCAATGCGCGCGGGTCGTGTTTGCTGAACTCTGATCTTCCTGTCAGGCGTCTCCAAGCTCCTCGTCACGAACAAAAAAACTCCCTGACCATACGGGTCCCTTGGGGATATTTGTGTAGTGCCTCTGTGTCTCTCTGTCTGTGTGTCTGTGTGTCTGTCTGTGTGTCTGTCTGTCTGTCTTTCATTCTGTCTGTCTGTCTGTCTATCTGTCTGTCTGTCTGTCTGGCTCTCTGTCTGTCTGTCTGTGTCTGTCTGTCTGTCTGTCTGTCTGTCTGTCTGTCTGTCTGTCTGTCTGTCTGTCTGTCTGTCTGTGTGTCTGTGTGTCTGTCTGTCTGTCTGTTCTGTCTGTCTGTCTGTCTGTCTGTCTGTCTGTAAGTCTGTCTGTCTGTTTGTCTGTCTGTCTGTCTGTCTGTCTGTCTGTCTGACTGTCTGTCTGTCAGTGTGTCTGTCTGTCTGTCTGTCTCTCTCTGTGTCTGTCTGTCTGTCTGTCTGTCTGCCTGTATGTCTGTCTGTCTGCCTGTCTGTCTCCATGTTTATCTTTCTGGCTGTCTGGCTGCTGGCCTGTCTGGCTGAGATACTCTCTCTGTTAATGTGTATGTCTGTCTGTCCGAGCATGTTCGTCTGTCCGTCTTTGTCTGACTCTGTCTCTCTGTCTGTCTCTGTCTGTCTCTCTGTCTCTCACTGTCTCTCTCACTCTCTCTCTATCTCACTTTCTCTCTCTCTCACTCTCTCTCACTCTCTTTCACTCTCTCTGCCTGCCTCTCTGCCTGTCTGTCTGTATGTCTTCCTGTCTGCCGTCCTCCCAACCTGACTGTCTGTCTGTCTGTCTGTCTGTCAGTCTGCCTGCCTTCTGTCTGTCTGTCTATCCGTCTGTCTGTCTGTCTGTCGTGTCTGTCTGTCTGTCTGTCTGTCTGTCTGTCTGTCTGTCTGTCTGTCTGTCTGTCTGTCTGTCTGTCTGTATGTCTGTCTGTCTGCCTGTCTGCCTGTCTGTCTCCCTGTTTATCTGTCTGTCTGTCTATCTGGCTGCCTCGCTGTCTGGCTGCTGGCATGTCTGGCTGAGATACTGTCTCTGTCAATCTGTATGTCGTTCTGTCTAAGCATTTGTCCTTTTGTCAGTCCGTCCGTCCGTCCGTCCGTTTGCCCGACGACCTGTTCATCCGTTCGTCCTTCCGTCTGATTCTCTCTCTCTCTCTCTCTCTCTCTCTCTCTCTCTCTCTCTCTCTCTCTCTCTGCCTCTTTCTCTCTCTGTCTGCTTCTCTCTGCCTCTCTCTCTGTCTGTCTCTCTCTCTATGTCTCTCTCTCTCACTGTCTGTTTCTCTCTCTCTCTCAATCTCTCTCTCACACACACACTCTCTCTCTCTCTCTCTCTCTCACTCTCTCACTCTCCCCCACCTCTCTACTCCAACTCTCTCTCTCTCTCTCTCTGTCTATCTCTCTGTCTCTTTCTCACTTTCATTATCATTCTTTCACTCTCTCACTCTCTTCATATAAATATATATCTCTTTCTCACTTTCACATTCTCTCACTCTCTCACTCTCTCTTCATCTCTCTCTTTCTCTCTCTCTCTGTCTCGTTCTTTTTTTCGACCCCCTCTCTTTCTCTTTCACTTTCTCTAACTCTCTTTCTCTCGCTCTCTCCCTCTCATTCTCTCTCTCTCTCTG
>JAWQFJ010010593.1:0-17119 GCA_034096865.1 Theodoxus fluviatilis
TGGACTTTAGGGTACCTGCTTTATTCAACTGACCACAAGACACGCGGGCAAAGTAGGACGCGCGGGGGAGACACGAGGAGCGGAAGGGAGGGAGGGAGATAACTCTTCTTGGCTTGCTAGCTACACTTAACAAGTATGAAGATGAAGAATTAGAGAATTAAAGGAGGGGCAAGAGAAGCAGAAGCAGAAGGTGGTGTGGCTTGAAAATGACTGATTTTGTGTCACCCACCTTCCTCATCCGCATTTCCATCACCATTCTCCTGGCTGATGTATTTCTCCTTGTCAAGAATTATGAATGTGCATTCTGCAATGGAATGCATTCACCAACATTACCTAATGACCTCTTGCATGACTTGCATATTCACCAAAGAAGTATGAATTACCAAAAGAAATTGGTCTTGCATTGATGCAATCTCTCAAAGACATGCAGTCAAACTCTTCCTTTTTATGCCATAAGACCACATTAATACAGCCAAAGCTGATGCATAGTTGTCATGCTATGATCTCATCAAATGAAAAAGTTGTCTCATTCTACAGCAATGAAATGGCCCTATCTGTGTCAGGCCATTGTTCCCCAAATGTCACAGCTTTTTTGCCGTAAATGGGTAGGTCTCAATATGATGCAATGATACCACAACAAATAAAGGAAGACCCAACAAACTATATATATTCTGAAAGCTCTGATAATGAGCAATTTATTTATGCAATTGGTTTTGACAAACATGCATTGTGACCCCCCAAAAAAAATTTGATAATGCAACATGCTGATTTATGTTTTTTTAATTTTTCAAGTATATCCTCACCCATGCTAACTAATAAGTGATATGATGATCAAATTTTTACTTCAAAAGGTCATAAAAATATATATCTAACTGACATAAGAAAAAAATTGGTCTCAGTTTACCCCTACCCATGAATGTGGCAGCTGATCTGACTATACATACATTTACAAACTAAACTACGTTGAGAAGTAAATCACTTATTATTTGAATTAAACATTAAAAAACTTCTATATAAGCATATTTCTACATGCCATATCAAAGAAAACACATTAGAAAACATCCTCATAAGAAAGAATAGTTTTTATATCAAGAAAAGAATAATTGTTGCATATGCATTCATGACATTCACATAGAGAAATTTTTTATGTACAAACACTCATTCATCATTCATACAAATACTACTGAATAGACAAATGCAAGAATAATGCTCTACATCAGCCTATCAACATCTGCTATGTATTTGAAAAAAGAAACTGTCATATTTCAAGGAAAATTGAAGATACAATAATTACAAAGTAGAGTAAGAAAACAGGTGAAATGGATAGGTCAGCTTCAAGAGTCAACCATGCAGCAACTCAGTATGTGGTCCAACACTGCATCATCAACGAATACTGCGAAGTACAGTGTAGGTGCAGAGTTTCTAGGGGGCTCACTTCTGGGTCCAGGGTGTCTGACACGGAATTCTATAACATCAGTTCTTGACACAGTCTCTGGAGCATCAACAACATGCCACTGAGGTGCTGCTAGCGTACCCGCACTTGATTCATCGTTCGACTCGAACTTGCATGATCACTGTCATCCGAGCTCTGCATTTCAGCTGCATCGAAGTCAGAGTCGAAATTCTCATCATCCACATCAACATCACTCTCATTTTCTTCACTAATGTCTCTTGATAGAACTTGAAATATGCCAGATCGCTGTCGAAACCGGCTACCCTCGCCTGATGGTCCCGGTTGCTCCGCCATCTTTGTTTACAAAATTCACGTTCTCGATCGTCGCTCAAGAATACATTGCTTCACCACACCAGGCTGAGCGCACAGATAGCCGAGAACTCTTAGCAGGGCCATCTGCTATAGATAACACGTGCTTGGGTCACAAGCCTATTCACAGCCATTCCTCTGATCGAAAATACCTCTCCGCCTCTTCAAGGAGTACCTCGATCTCAATCTAAACACGTGTCTACTTCGACTCAATATGACTAAAAACTGTAAAAAAACGATGTATAAATTAGTTTTTGTGTCTAAAGCAATGCCATTTTACTTTAATTTGATCGTTTTCATCAATCGACGTCTATTTCTTTCGTTGTATCAATAGTATCGCGTCTCCGCACACTCGATGTAGATCTGTGATGGATGGGTGTGTCTCGTTCATGTTGACTGACAACGGTGTGAACAGAAAAAACAAACTAAAAATAGGTTGTTCCTTGGAAAATTCTGACTTAGGGTTTTATTGGTTCTACATTGGTGAAATAAATTACAGTAACTCGTACTAACGGATCAGAAGTGCAGTATCGGAGATATGATACTAAAAATAAACCAGGCCGAAATTTCGGCCTGAGCACTCTGGCGGCAGCGCTTTGGGCCGAAATTTCGGCCCTGTGACACTTGCTGGGTTAAAAACATTTGTCTGTTGAAGTCTTAAACTTTTATTATGAAGGTGTGCTGTCACTCCAAAGAAAATGTATGAAATCTTGGCCCAAAATGTTAAGCAAAAATTCTGTGACAAAGCTCTCCGCTAAATTAGATAAGATTCTGCCCAGGCAGTGAAGAAATTGGATAAATCCTTCTTGTAATTATGTCATCAAATGAAATCATTCTTGTAAAAGTTATCTCTTGGATATATTGATTTCAGAGACAGTGGTAGATTGATGTGTTGGTCAGGAATGTTAATCCTTTCTGCTTTTCAATCAAAATATCTGGAGTGATGGCATTGAGTGCCAGGTCTATTTGTGAAAGGGTACAACTACAAAGAGACACACACAGATAGCAAAGTGGTAATTTGAACATTGCAGTCAATTTAAGCAAGCATTACAAGCTCCTTTACATACAATACTCACTGTCTTCATCTTCTCTCCATTTTCTCTGCATTTCATATTCTTGTTCAAGGCTGAGAGGTTCTGAAGCAGTTAGTTTTTGAAGTTCTTCCGATTTCATCCACTCATGATATCTGCAAGAAGGGGTGAAGACACGCGTCACTATTACCTATAATTATGCACTTTGTTTACTACTTCTCTAATCTGCATTTCTTGCATATCAAACACTAATCAACAAGGAACCCTGAGAGTGAGAGAGCAGTATACTGAGTATAGACTATAGTTACAAGGACAGTGTTCCTGGCGATATCGGAGGTCGGACCCTATTAAATCACGACTAGGGGTTCCCACACATGAATTATAATTCATAATACTCCATGCACATCTGTGTATGTTTCGGAACAACCGAATATGCCTTGAAAGCGGTCGATATGTACAAATATTGTATGATACAATATTGACAGTTCTAAGAATCTAAGCAATCAACTATATTTAATATTATATTCTTACGCGCTCTCAAGAGTTGTGAAAGATTATGTGCAAAATAAATGACCATTGAAGAAACTATAACGCTTCATACCTAGGAACATGAGTTGCTTCGTACGGTACAAGAACAACTTTCTTGCCGATCAAACGCACGCAGGCGTTCTCGCGCATCCTACTCGATCTTTGCTGCTACCAAAGACCCTCAGTGCTTGGACTTTTTAGTCTGACACTGTGGTCGTGTCATGTGGGAGCTACTGTTCGTTGTTGATGACTGTCACTGTAGCATCACCGTCAGACAGAGTATCATCAGTATGTGCATCTGTTGATGTATTTGGAATTTTGTTAGAAGCATAATCTTTTACACTTTTTTATTCTTGTTACGCTGTTTGGGTTTTTCAGTCGGCGACACTACATACCGATGTTGGGGATATCAAGCTGGAGTTATTCTGTGAACAAGTTCCAAGAGCCAGCGAGGTAAATTCTTCTCTCTCCCCCTTTCTCTGTCTCTGTCTCTGACCGTCTGTCTGTCTGTCAGTCTGTCTGTCTGTCTGTCTGTCTGTCTGTCTGTCTGTCTGTCTGTCTGTCTGTCTGTCTCTCTCTCTCTCTCTCTCTCTGTCTCTCTCTCTCTCTCTCTCTCTCTCTCTTAAGAAAGGCAGAAATGCCTAAAATTTCATCCTTGATAAATAAAGAATCGATCAATCAATCAATCTCTCTCTCTCTCTCTCTCTCTCTCTCTCTCTCTGTCTCTCTGTCTCTCTCTCTCTCTGTCTCTGTCTCTGTCTCTCTCTCTCTCTCTCTCCCTCCCTCTGTCTCTGTCTCTCTCTCTCTCTCTGAGTCTCTCTCTCACTCTCTCTCACTGTCTGTCTCTCTGTCTGTCTCTCTGTCTCTCTCTCTCTGTCTGTCTGTCTGTCTCTCTCTCTCTCTCTCTCTCTCTCTCTCTCTCGCTCTATCTCACCCTTTCTCTGTCTCTCTCTATCTCTCTCTCATGCTCTCTCTTCCCCTTTCTGTCTCTTCCCCTTTCTGTCTAGAGCTGTCTGTCTGTCTCTGTCTCTGTCTGTCTGTCTCTGTCTCTCTCTCTCTCTCTCTCTCTGTCTCTCTCTCTGTCTCTCTCTCTCTCTGTCTCTCTCTCTCTCTCTCCCCCCCCCCCCCCCCCCCCATCCCTCCACCCCTCCATCCATGTGTGTGCATGTGTTTGACCATTTTATCCATGAACATGTTATTTCCAATGTAATTTTCATGAATCCACAATAATTGTTAAATTTTGTCAACATAGACCTAATCATGATTTTTAAAAATAATGTTGTAGCTGACATTTTGTGTGTGTGTCTCATGGATCATGATTGCTGGTCGACAGTGTTGCAGGATTCACTATAATAATCAATCTTTTCTTGGTTTCTTTTTAAGAATTTTCTGGCACTGAGTACCAGTGGTTACTACAACAACTGCCTTTTCCATCGAAATGTGGCTGGCTTCATGGTCCAGTCTGGAGACCCATCAGGTAATGGTCTATGAGTATGACTGGTGAGGGGAAGCACAGATAATAGAATTGACTTCACTTACCTTTAGTAAATTATGCCGATACATTGTGTTCCAGTTGTGTGGTGGAGGCAGACTGTTTCAGCCCTTTGGGGCAAAACTGACCAGCAGACTGCTACAAGATCCTCCCAGAATGGATTGTGGATAATTTACCAGTCATTTCCATCAGGGTGCTCAGCAGAGCCTTGTTCCTGGCATGTTGATTTTACAGTCCAGGCTCTGGCTATATCAAAGCACAGGTTCAAACTGAGAGAGAGAGAGAGAGAGAGAGAGAGAGAGAGAGAGAGAGAGTGTCACAAGTAGTATTAAAGATTATTAATCTTTACTGTGGCTCGTTAAATGTCTAGGGAATTCCGTACTACTTGGCACCTTCCAATCAAAACCATTCGCACAAGGATGACGATTGGACGCAAATGAATGACTGGGCTGCACAAATCAAATTCAAATTCAGCTTTAATCAATAATAATCAAATTGGTCAAGAGTGATAAGTTTCAACACAATAAATAAGAAGGCATGGTGATACTGAAACGCATTAGAAAATAAAAAGAAACCTTCCCCAGAATTAAATAATTAACTAAGAGGGCTGCCAAGCCAAGATGGGTAAACCAGTACTCACGTACGCAACTTGTTGTGGCGTCCAGCCAATCCGTAGCCGGCTAAACGAGCTACGCTTCCAGTGAATGACATTCCACACACACGATGGGAGAGAGGATTAGGGGAAACGTCCATTCATGGACTCACTGCACAATACACGACGAAACTGGAGAATTTCCTCTGGTGATGAAAACGTGGAGATTTCCCCACTCTCGTGGTGGAGGGTGAGGCGGGGACTTGCACTTGATTCCGGAGATGGAGGGCTCTTGCATCAACGTGTAGTCTGACGTCAAGCGGGTAGCAGGTGGCAGGCGTCGTTGAGACGGCGACGAGGAGGGGCGAGGCGAGACGGCAGGCAAGACGACGAGAAGGAGGAGCGGGGTGCGAGGGGTCAGAGATTTCTCGCAGGTGGCTTTCTCAGAAGTGGGGAGAAGTTTCTAGAGACAACTTCTCCTCACAGGGTGGTCAGCAGATAATTCACTCAGGAGAGGAAAGCGTTGCAAGAACGAAATTGCAGTACCTTGCACGTTGTCTCTCCCTGCAGTCAAAAGTGGGAGCAGTCCTCCAGTTCTCCCGTTGTCTATCCATAGACGTTTGAAGACCGGGTCACTGAGAATTAGTCCGTCAGTGGACGAAAATTCCATCAGTTTTCACACATGTCCACCTCGTGAACTCTTTGAGACAGGGCGCCGTCCTACACATGGGGCTGTCTCGATGAAAGTTTTGCTACGGGCACCCCGTGATCCCCAAAACAAAGGTTTTTATACAACGGCAGAATTCTCCCTGTCGTTCTCAACCAATCACAGCGTTTTAGGATGTCTCGATTCACGATTTCGTATCAATTGACCAATCAAATGTTCATAAAGTCATCTACTTCTCCCATTGAACAGTAACCAAGCAGTTTCATTAGTCCGTTTCTTGAGAAGTTCACTGCAGATTGGTCAACTGTGGAACGTGAATCAAGGTGAATAAAACAACTTCCCAAACGTTCCACTAAGTTCATCTCTGTATTGGAAGGGAAGCAAGGTTCACAGTTCGTTTTCCCTTCCAAAACTACATCCACCATATCAATCCCAACATCAATACTGGCTTGGCAGCAAATATCAATATACACTATGGCTTGGCAGGTAATTCCCAACCCACTATACGATATAACCACAACCAGGAATAAATGGAAAATATGCGTTTCGTAACAGAGAGAAAGAGAGAGAGAGAGAGAGAGAAAGAGAGAGAGAGAAAGAGAGAAAGAGAGAGAGAGAGAGATATATATTGATTGATTGATTGATTGATTGATTAATTTCTATATTGTGGCAAACGACCTGTTATGATATGATAATAAAACTTACAATTACATGTGTAAAACCAAAACATTTTATGTACACATGTAAAATCAGTACAGTTGTGGAATAACACTTTGAAATACCACAGAATCAAATGTATCTGTAAATGATACAAATGATAGCAAGCATGACCTTACATTATACATTAATGATAGTTACTATGCTCTTTGCAACATTGTACAATCGTCGACAGTGTACTGGATGCATTACAAGAAAATTATATGTACTGACATGTCAGCATGACAATGATGTACATTCTATCTTGCAGCTCACTTAACACATTGTTGTCGTCAAGGCTTATAGCAGAGAGAGAGAGAGAGAGAGAAAGTGTGTGTGTGTGTATATGAATTTGTAGAATTAGATTTGTGTTGCCATTCATGGTAAATGTTTGCACTGCCATTCCAATGGTTTGATGTTTTTACCAAATGCTATGATAGTGAATGTTTCATATTTTTGCCAGACCTGTTTTAGAAATGCTGATGAGATTCTATCATTTGACGATAGGCACAGGAAAAGGAGGAAGAAGCATTTGGGGTAACAAGTTTGAAGATGAATTGAGAGACAGTTTGAAGGTAAGGAGATGCTCAGATTTTTTTGTTATCATCTCCATTATATTATTCATTGATTATTATCATTTCTAACCCACAAAAGCCAAACTCAGCTTTTTACTTTTAGACTGTTGTTTTCCACTGACTCCACTGAAAACCAATGTCCAGACATTTAACTTTGTGTGCCGTTTAACTCATAAGGTCCTGTAAGTCATCCACATGTTTCATTCCCCAGTCCTGTAAAAATTATGCAATTTGTAGAAAAAAATCAGTCAAGTAACAGCCACGTGGGGTGGGCGGCTATGGGCGGTACAGGATTGAGCAGGATGGGCGGTACAGGATCTTAAGAGTTAATGTGATGAGTCTCCCCTAAGCTGATGGTATGCTACTTTTTATTGTTTCAGAATTTATGTATATCGCTAAAGCATCATGTGGAAGCTTCTGTTAGAAAACTGTGTGTGTGTTACTGTGTGTGTGTGTGTGTGTGTGTGTGTGGGTGGGTGTGTCTGTGTGCAGGCCTTTGTGTCTCCTTGTGTGTGTGTATGTGTGTGCATGCGTGTTCATGTGTGTGTGTGTGTGTGTGCTTGCGCTTGTGAACCAGGACTGCTTTTCTTTGAGGATAAATGGTCATAGCCACTAAGAAACTAAGATTTTCTTTGTGGATGGAAACTGTCATTGCTGTAAATTGTTGTCTGAAGTAGTCTTGGACATATGTAGAAACCATGAATGGATTTATATTGCAGCACAATGCTAGAGGAGTTGTGTCAATGGCCAGCAATGGCCCAGACACCAATGGGTCTCAGTTCTTCATCACCTATGGGAAGCAGCCTCATCTGGACATGAAGTACACAGTGTTTGCACGGTGGGTTGACATCTGGCTTGTTTGTGCCTGCTTGGCTGCTTCCTAGCCATGAAAGGAAAAGTATCCCAGGTAGAAAGAGTCATAAATGAAAGAAAAGTTCTGCATGAGGAAACTATTGCAGTAAATTTTGTGGATGTTTTAAGGTTTAAATATTTGGTGTCAATATATGTGTGCAGTTTAGAATCCCTTTCCCCTTCTCCCTATCCCTACCCCTGCACTTTCATAAAACTGTCACAGTTTCCTGCTGGTGTGGTGTCTGATGCACTGGAGGTATGTTGTGGGGGCTAGAGCAACCACTGCGAGAGAAATTCTGTCAAGATTTCAGCCCCGTGACACATTTAGGGTTAATTACTTGATAGTGACTGAAAGGGCATCAAAATCTGCTCACCATCAGATAAAAAGTTGACAATTTTTAGCTTTTTACACTGCAACATAGCACGAAAAAAAACGTGCAAGGAGATACAGTTTTATATATGCATGCATGATGCAAATTTACTCAAGTTCAATCACATTAGACCCCCCAAAAAAAGTTGTGGTTATGGTATTTTGCCTAATATACGCATCTCCCCTAATAAATGCCCCCAGCTCCCCCAGTAAATGGAGAACTGGTACTCTCATCAAGGCTAGGGCTGTCGTAGTCATTATCTGAAGATTCCAGGGAATCGTCAGCACCGCCGTCACTATCGCTGAGCACAATGGAGCACTGGTTCACCAGAGCTTCCTCAGCCAGCTGCACACTTTTCCCCACCTACTCTTGTTATCTTAACTGTTATTAGCAAGCCATAACAGTGAGCATTTCGTGAAATCTCGGACCCAAAGACTTTTGTATTTGCTGCGTGGGATTACACAAACATTTTAAGAGGAAAGTACTTTTTGATCAGGTAATAAACTTAATAAGGTGAAAAAAACAGATGCAAACGCATATTTTGTTTTGAGTACGAATAATAATGAAACAATTGGCATTACGAGTTAAGATTCCAAATAGACACGCCCACTCGGCAAATTTTCACGTGCCTGGCATGTCTATTAGGCAAAATAGGTATGTATATATATATATATATATATATATATATATATATATATATATATATATATATATATATATATATATATATATATATATATATATGGGGGACATATGGACTGCTACTGAGTGTAGTGGGGGAGGATGGGGGGGGGAGGGGGGAGTTGGTCTTCTTGTAGCTTTCACTTGTGCAGGGCTGTCTTTGTATTGTTCTATGGTATACTTTTTATGTGGTGACGGGGGGGTGGGATGAGGGGGGGGTTACATCTTAGTGATCGTGTCTCTGTCCATATGTATTAGTTATTGTCTCTATGTATTCATCAGTCACTTAAAAGGGGGGGGGGGGGGGGGGGTTGTATTATTCTTAGTTTGTACCTCTTTTGTCAACAGTTCTTAAACAGTAACTTTAACTGTTCATTGTATATTGCCCCAGTTACCAGTTAGCCCTTTGGTTCCAGGTGCAGTCTTATCTCTTGTCTGTGTGCAGCTCCGTGTGTGGCGTGAGTGCAGTACATGGGGTAATGTCCATATGTTTTTTGTATAAACGGCGTGTTATTGTGTGTAGGCGATGCGGCGTTTTTGTTTTGTTTCTTTTAGCCTTCATCACTTAGTTTTCCTCGTGCTCGTTTTTTTAATGATGTCACTTTGCGAAATAAATTACTGTGAACTATATATATACAGTGGGACCTGCGAATAACGACCCTCTAAATAGCGACTACCCCCCAATAGCGGCTGGTCAGAGCCGGCACGGATCGATTTCTTAAGAAAATTACCTCTAAATAGTGACTAACCTCGCTATTGCGAATAACGACCCCCCCCCCCCTTGCCGGTCCCGATCGCTGTTTTTACTTGCGAATAGCGACTCTCTCTTCCCTGGGGCGGCATTTCGCGAAGTGTCTGCAGCGGTCACGGTCGTTCCCAGAGGGCTGTTTAGACGATGCTGGGGTCAGAAGTGGGTCAGGCAATCTTAAAATAACATTTGCAGCGAGGAGCCTGCTTCAGTGCTTGGTGCCTCACGCCATTCATCTCCCACAAAATGGCTACAAAGAGGAAAGCGCTAATGCTGGAACAGCGGATGGAGGTCTTGAAAAAAATAGACAATCGTATGACCCTACAGGATGTGGCCAAACACTTCGATGTTGGATTGACACAAATCAAATCAAATCCAAAGCCACTCACAAGAACATCAGTGACTACATGTACATGTACATGTACATGCAGATCTCCTTAGTTTAGTCAAAACTAGCCAAATTACATGTAATCCTCATTTTAACTTGAAGTGTGTACAATAAAATATTGAATGCCTTTAGTTTAAACATTGTTTTGTTGCCCTTTGCTGTTTGTTTTCTCATGTCTTTTATTTTCTATCTACACATGTGCATGTGTGTGTGCTTTGAAATGTGTTTTTGATCATGATTATGGTTGAACCTCCAAATAACACCCTACCTCGAAATAGCACCCCTTTTGGTTTGGTCCCTAGAGGGGTCGCTATTCGCAGGTTCCACTGTATATATATATATATATATATATATAGAGAGAGAGAGAGAGAGAGAGAGAGAGAGAGAGAGAGAGAGAGAGAGAGAGAGAGAGAGAGAGAGAGAGAGAGAGAGAGAGAGAGAGAGAGAGAGAGAGGAGGGAGAAAAAGAATGAGGGTTGGTAGGTAAGCCTGACCTTTTTTTTGTAGAAGAGGCCATCTTGAACATAAATAAAAATGTATCTATTGCAGAAAACTGTTTTCTTGTAATACTTGAATTGTGGATTCCCCGAGGGCTCATACTCATAGGGCAGGGAAGATGGGACAACACGCACTTCGTTGATTACCATACATTTCTTTCTGTCTTTTTTCTTCTTCTTTTTTTTCTTCTCACAATTGAAAGAAAAGTTTAGAGTTGGTAGAAGAAAATAGAGTTGGTCAGGTCACCGTAAACACAACTTTTTGGGGGAGGAGGGTGGGGCCCTGGCTTTTGCTATTTGCTGAATCAAATCAATGTTGGGAATATTTTTGTATTGTATGCTGAAACATTGTCTTGTATTGTACCTTGCAGTGTCATTGATGGATTCGATACTCTGGACACACTGGAGAAGGTTCCAGTGAATGGGAAGAACTACAAGCCAGTCACAGACATCCGCATCAGGGACATCACTATACATGCCAACCCCATAGCAGGATGAAACATGGAGGGCCATACCTTGGAGACTTCAGTGAATCAGACATGGACTCGTGGTGCTGATGTTTGAACTATGCAGTCAGTTTCCCATGTATGATGACAGCACAAGGAACCTGGTGGCTCTAGAAGTGTTGTCGCAGGATTCCTGGAGGATGAAATTTTATATGTGCCACATCAGCTTTGAGAGAAGCAGGACCTTGTGAAGTCTGAGATTGGTGGAGTAATGAGTGGATGGACATTGTGTAGTATCAGTTACTACCCATTGTAGTAGAAATCACAGGAAATAAACTTTTCTTCCATGCTCATTGCAAGCAATGTAATGTGAAAGATGTGTTCAGTTTGGGGGGAACTTGTGCTGAGTTCTGCAGGTGAGCCAGACAGTAAACAGAAGTTAGACACTGTGACTGACTGAGAGGTACTGTTGGTGTGACTGACTGGCTCTACAATGGGAGTCTGTGTCCTGTTGTAGGAGAGATTTCCATCAGGCGTCCCCCATTGGTGCATTGTGCATATTCGGAGCAGCTTCTGGTCAGACAAAATGATTATTAAACTGATCTTCTTGCTAGAAGTAATTGTGAATGAAGTTTTTGAGATTGGATACCTGACCTATATTTGGTATATAGGGCAAAGTAATACCTATCTTTTAATACCAGTTTGATTGACCTTGCTTCAAGGTCAAGGTCACAGGAGCTCTTTAAAGTTGGATTGTATACATGTTTTGAAGTGGCCTTGAGCCTGAACTATGGAAGATAACTCTTCCAAACTTCATAACATTGTAGTACACATGTTATACTTTCATACTAGGTCACCTGTGTCATCCGTCCGGGCGTCCTGTCGTCCGTAAAAAACTTTAACGTTGGATTTTTCTCGGAGACTATTAACCCTTACACTTCCGTAACTATTTCCAACTTTTGTGAAAATATTGGTGAGTTCAGGAGAAAAAATATTTAAAAACAACCAGAACACTAAAGTGTATAAAACTATACATTTTATTAAAGTAAAATGAACAGGGCAGATACTGAATACAAAATGAACTTTTTCTGGACAAGCTCATTTGCATACAAGGGCAGTAACTCTAAATTTTTCTAGATTTTTTGGTGAAAATTTATGGATAAAAAACAGCAAAAATAATAAAACTACATATAACAACATGAATCTTTCCAGAAATGACTTCTGATATATCAGACACACTTTGGGAGTCTATTTGAGCAGAAAAGTCACACCTGAGACAAACAGAAAAATTCTAAGCCAAGCATGTGTATTTCCGCATTTTTGGGTCTTATCGGGTACATCTGGAAAAAAAATTCCCAACTACTTACAATGCAGCAAAGTAGGCAAAAATGTACAGTCTATGGTAGGAAAAAGGACAGGGTATACATTGGACACAAAATCAACTTTTCCTAAACAACCTCATTTGCATACAAGGGCAGTAACTCAAAATTTGCCATGTGTTTAGGGGGGCAAACACAAAGAAACATCATAAGTAACTATTCAAAAACTACAAATGATGTCTTGTAATTTTCCAGAAATGACTTCTGACACATCAGGCACACTTTGGATGTCTATTTGAGCAGAAAAAACACACCTGAGACAAACAGAAAAATTCTAAGCCAAGCATGTGTATTTCCGCATTTTTGGGTCTTATCGGGTACACCTGGGGAAAAAATTCCCAACTGCTTACAATGCAGCAAAGTAGGCAAAACTGTACAGTCTGTGGTAGGAAAAAGGACAGGGTACACATTGGACACAAAATCAACTTTTCCTAAACAACCTCATTTGCATACAAGGGCAGTAACTCAAAATTTGCCATGTGTTTAGGGGGGCAAACACAAAGAAACATCATAAGCAACTATTCAAAAACTACAAATGATGTCTTGTAATTTTTCAGAAATGACTTCTGACACATCAGGCACACTTTGGATGTCTATTTGAGCAGAAAAGACACACCTGAGACAAACAGAAAAATTCTAAGCCAAGCATGTGTATTTCCGCATTTTTGGGTCTTATCAGGTACATCTGGAGAAAAAAAATCCCAACTGCTTACAATGCAGCAAAGTAGGCAAAACTGTACAGTCTGTGGTAGAAAAAAGGACTGGGTACACATTGAACACAAAATCAACTTTTCCTAAACATGCTCATTTGCATAAGGTGCAATGATTGAAAAAATGTATCATGAAAATTGATGAAAAATTTAGTAATGATACTAAAACCTACAAATTACACTCAGAAAATTCCCAGGAATAAATTCTGACATATCAGACAAGCTTTGAGAACCCATCTGAGCAAGAAAAAAAACAATCAAGACTAGTGAGCAATATTTGAGATACAACTTTACATATGAAAATTCAGCACACTGACCCTCTCCTGACGTCCTGTACTGCTTGATCAGGTTCCTGCCCTTCTCTTTTATCTTATCAGGTACATCTGGGGGAAAAAATTCCCAACAACTTACAATGCAGCAAAGTAGGCAAAACTGTACAGTCTATGGTAGGAAAAAGGACAGGGTGCACATTGAACACAAAATCAACTTTTCCTAAACAAGCTCATTTGCATAAGGTGCAATGATTGAAAAAATGTATCCTAAAAATTGATGAAAAATTTAGTAATGATACTAAACCTACAAATTACACTCAGAAAATTCCCAGGAATAAATTCTGACATATCAGACAAGCTTTGAGAACCCATCTGAGCAAGAAAAAAACACAATCAAGACTAGTGAGCAATATTTGAGATACAACTTTACATATGAAAATTCAGCACACTGACCCTCTCCTGTACTGCTTGATCGGGTTCCTGCCCTTCCCTTTTATTATAATCTCATCAACAGAAGTGTTCTGGTCTATGTAGAACTTCTCCTGAAATGCTCTCAGGAGTAGGTGGAAGAGAGGCCTCACCTTCCACAGCTTGTCATAATGTGGGTCTCCAGGTCTTGGAGCTTCATTGTCTGCCAGGTGCAGATTGCTCCATAGCTGCCATCATCTTCGCCACGTGAATCTTGCAGTGAACTCCGGTACACGTAGCACCCAGTGGGTGGAAAAATAATGGTTCATCTCTGGCAGGCGATGGATCCCCATGAAAAACAGCATGCCGATGAAAGCTCTCATTTCCACTGGGCTTGTGTCATAGTCCCATTCAGCACGCTTCTGTCGAGCATACAAATTAGTTTGCTCAACGAGAAGATCGGTGGCATCTTGAGGGAACACTAGATCAAAAAAGTCTACTAGGAGAGCATCCAGAGGGGGGAATTCGGTGGGTGCGTGCTTCCCTTCGTACACGTGGTCTTCTTTCGAGATGTGCACATCGAATGTCTGATCGAATGCACCGAGTCGCGGGGAATCTCGACGAAATCTTCCACGTCGAGAACTAACACGTTGACGAGTTCGACCACGCCCACTCGAGGTGCTGGGTTGAGCATCCTCATCGGATCTGTCAGTCTCAGAGTCCCTCCGACGAATCATCTTCTTCACTCAAGTCGAGATTTCCTTCTTCATCGCTACGGTACTTCCATCCTCGCTAGCTTCACCATCTCCCGGGATTTCGTACTAAAAACGATTCATATCATCCCTATTCATGACTCATGTGCCGCGAAAGAGTCATGCACAGAAAGTCACATTGCACAACGACAAAAAACACCAGAAATAACGATCGAAAACTTCGCCGAAATGTAAACAGAGCTGATCGCCATTTGCACTGACGCGTCACTGATCACGTGATAGCAAGTCATGTGACCTCGTACTTGGTTGCTGATAATAGCTTCACAGCAAAGGGAACGACCCTCGGACCGCGGACTTGCTTCAAGGTCAAGGTCGCAGGGGCCGTAAATGTTGTCTAAAAAACAGCCATTTTTCACATCCTCTCAGTATGTGAGTCGTGTGGGCTTTGCCCTTCTTGTTCCAGTTGCACTCATTACTTAGCATTGTAACATAGGATCAATTCCACATCAGAGTGAGAAAATGTATATGACTTGTTTTTGAAGATTTGTTAGTGAACTAATGGCAATTTTGACATCAGTAATTTGCATCGGGAAAAACTCACTGAAGCATTTCTGGGAAAACCGTGAGGGTGTAATTAGAATGAATAGTGGAAGTCACAGATGCTTATTGTGTCTGTATCAGATGATAAATTACATGCATTTGTAATGAAGACAAGTAGCTTGACTGCATGAAGAAATGAGAACTATGTGAAATTTATACAAAAGCAATGGAAGACAAAAGAAGGTGCATACATTATGAGAATAAAGAATACATTGCCAAATGAAGAAGAATTACTTTATAAGTGCTTTTTATTATCCAAAATAAGTGGCAGTCAAGAAAGCAGTACATACAATAAGTACACAGAGGCCAACAGCTAGAGTACTCTTTACAGCTTCCCCCTGTGGGTTTGGGGTAAGAATCGACCCACCGCGTCTTCCTACGCGATTTGTAAGAGGCGAATAACTAGGGACATTTACTCTAAACTGTTACTAGTGATGTTCGTGCTTAATGGCCTTACATAGCCTACAAAGGCTGATAGGCCGTAAAACACTATCCATCCATCCATCTCTTTACAGCTGTGATACAAGTGAGCTTCATGCATACATTATGGGGCATATTTGTGGATACTTACTCATCACTTGGTTGGGAAAAACAAAGATGCCCAGGTTTGTTCTTTTTCATCACTGATCAGAAATGTCCTGTGGCAGGTGGTTGATGTAGGGCATGGCAGGATGGGTCAGATGAGAGTTGTCTCTCATGATTTCATGATTATTGACAGCCTTTGCTGGCTGGTGGGCAGTGGAACTGATTTCATTGATTTCATGTCACTGGTTAGGTGAACTGTATTTGACCTCACTGTCATGAAGAGTTTTACTACCTTGTTGATGTTGGGTGTTTCTTAATGCTGTGGCCTTATATAGCCTACAAGGCTGATAGGCCCTTACATTCCATCCATCCATCTATCATGATTATTGTATCTCTGAAGTTCAGTTTCTGAGTTTGATCTGGTCTATGCTGGAAGCTTATGAGCTGAAATGTCATTCAGCAATGTAAACTTTTCAAGGTACTCAGATGGGCGATGCCTTCTGAACTGCACTGATGTGATAGTTCACAACACAGACCTCAACACTCTCCATGAAACAGAAAAAGTTTCAGATCTCGGGCATTGACCTGCAGAACAGTTTAAACACCGTATAATATTATCCATCACTATTTAGGGCATCATGATAGGTTTACATCTGAAGTGCAATTTATGTAACAAAACATGTGATAGTTCTGCTTGAAATGCAGTTGAAGTTGAAGAATACATGTAACTTTTTGTTACATGATAGCACAAAACCACAGTAGTAATAGTAAATACTATGATAGCATAGTTGTTTTTTAACAATTGTTTTCTCTTGTTTTCACATATGGAAATGGTGGTGATCCTCCCAGTGAATTCTTGACAGGCCGTGTAGGCCAGTCTGGAACAGCTAAGTTGGAGAATGTAGGTGGAACAGTTAAGTTGGAAGAATGTAGGTGGAACAGCTAAGTTGGAAGAATGTAGGTGGAACAGCTAAGTTGGAGATTGTAGGTGGATCAGCTAAGTTGGAAGAATGTAGGTGAAACAGCCAAGTTGGAAGAATGTAGGTGGGACAGCTAAGTTGGAAGAATGTAGGTGAAACAGCCAAGTTGGAAGAATGTAGGTGGGACAGCTAAGTTGGAAGAATGTAGGTGGGACAGCCAAGTTGGAAGAATGTAGGTGGGACAGCTAAGTTGGAAGAATGTAGGTG
>JAWQFJ010010594.1:0-40529 GCA_034096865.1 Theodoxus fluviatilis
CTTGTCCATACAGCTCACCCACACCAGTAACAAAAGCCATCAAAAGTGTATGTGCATACTGACGGTAGTGTTCAGTCAAGCAGAGTTCTGGATGAACAAGACAATGGACACCAACAAACAAAAGAAGAAAGTGGTGGTAGAAATCTCGTTGGAGAACATCCTTCAGGGCAACCATTCCTGTGTAAAGCAGAAATGTTCGAAACTCTGTCGCCTTCCACCGATCAAGCTCTTTCAAGGATCTGGACTTTCTTTGAAACTCTGATGGAATGCATGGCATCATGAGTTCCAGTGCACCACTGATGCGGCCTACATCATTTAGGCGTAATCTGCACTTCATCCTTATGGGACTTTGCACCCATAGCCACAAAAGTCTTTTCATAACACCAAGACAAACAAGGTGCATGTAATCAATTGGAAATTGAGAAACCATACCCAATGGCAATTGAATGAGAGGGGATTCTTTATCTGGCAAGTGGTGTTCAGTGTCTTCTTTCTGAAGAAACTTATCGTCTGTCCGGAGTGGAGCACTGGTCTCTGGAAAAGTCATTTTTCCCAAATACACTCCTCTTTGAATGCATTTGTCACAGCCCTTATAACCTCCATGTCCTATGATTTGCTTTACATAAGCTCGAGCAGGTCGATCACAAATGAAGCAGCTGATGTCAACCTGAATTGGATGCTGGATTCCATTCACAACAACCCCATTTGCAGCAATTTCTAACAGTTCTCTTACAAAGTCATCAAGATATTCCTGAATATCCCCAGGCTTGTCACAACCACAGTACAACCCAATCACAAATGGTTCTGAGGTAAATGGATCAATGATCCGACCAAGTATAGGCCAAAATGCTTTCTTTGAACTTTTGAACAGAGGCACACCATCTATGTTTATTTGAAGTGTCACACGACCAAGTGTATCACAATCAACAATGCCTCTACAGCAACGAAGCAAATCCTTTTGTAGGATTGATGCAAGGCCACAATGATGATAACAACCTCCTCTCACTTCCTTAACAATGCAGCTGGTCTGTGTTCTTAACAATGTTCTAGCATCCTTTGGGAGAGCTTCAAAAACATGATGTGCCCCACGCAAAATACCCAGAAGTGAGTTTAGGGTTGATGTTTGTACATTGTGCTCAGTAGCCCATGCACCAAGTTCTCTTTTAAGTTTTTCTGAATCAGCACTCTTGACCCCTTCAGTTTCATTTCCATCATTGTCTAATTCGTTGCCTTCATCTGCTAGCGAACAATCAGTATCACTGTCATAATAACTATATTCTTGGTCTGAATCTGATGGGTCTTCTACCTCTACCGTGAGATCATGAATAGCATTTTGATTTTCCGGAACGGCTATTTCTGTCCCGACAACTATGCAACTAGATTCATCCAACTCAGAACGTAGCGATGCAATCTTACTCGGCTCAGAATGCTCAGGAGACAAACTCAGTGCAGCAGTATTATGCTTAATATGTTCTAAATGGCGTCTTACGTTGCTCAAAATTTCCCTTCGGTCAGTCCAGTACGATTGGCGTTTCGCTTTATCTGCCATTTGCAGCCATATTGCAATGTGAAGCTACTGCAATTTACAACACATCTGAACCAAAGTTCATAAGAAAGCTAACAAATATAAACAGCCATGGTATGAGTATGGGTTAATACAAAGAAATACTTACAAGCCTACTGTCACTGAAATCATTACAGCCAGCCATCATCCCTTCCATTGTAATACTAATAGCGCGTCGATCAATTCTGAATTTTAACCGCCAAAAACTTGTACACACGTACGTAAAGCAGTAATAATTAGTATAGTAAATGCGACGGCGAATAACTCCGTGAGTGCGAGAAACAATTACTCACACACTACCACGAATTCAAAATTGTTTGAAAACAAATAGTTTTGCCTCTTTATTTTAATAGTTATGATTGCTTTCGAATCAGAGCGTTACGTAATTATCTCCCTTGAAAAGAAGCGAAACGCACGTGTCGGGTCGACATAAATCCGACACCTTCAAAACGGCAAGGTTCATTTGTGTGTCGGGCCGCTATCAAAATGCTATCGATAAGCGTTGCCGACAGGTGTCGTTCTTCGCCCGACAGTTTTCGGTTGTCGGCCGACATCGGCTTGCCGGCCGGGACGTGTCTGGGTTGATGGCAAACGCTTTCAGTGAGGCTTTCAGAGTGTCTTTGAACCGTTTCTTCCACACACCGTGGGACCGCCGGCCATTTTGCAGCTCGCCGTAGAGGAGTCGTTTGGCCAGCCTCTCATCTGGCATACGTGCTACGTGCCCTGCCCAGCGAAGCTGGGACTGCATCAGGATGGTGAAGATGCTGGGGAGTCCTGCTCTGGCCAGTACTTCTGTATCTGGGACCCCATCCTGCTACTTTATGCCGATGATTTTTCTGAGGCTCGTTGTGTGGAAATGATTCAGCTTCTTGGCATGACGTTGATACACTGTCCATGTCTCGCATGCATAGAGCAGCGTAGGGAGCACCACTGCCCTGTATACCTTCAGCTTGGTCTGGGTGGTGATGCCTCTCCTATTCCACACATTTGGGTATAATCTGCCGAAGATGGAGCTTGCTCTGGCAATTCTGACGTTCACTTCGTCGTCGATGGTGACATGCTGAGATAGTGTGCTGCCTAGATACGTGAAGCGGTTCACTGTGTTGAGTCTCTGGCCGTTGACAGTGATGTTGGGCTCAACGTAGGGCTTTCCAGGCGCGGGCTGATGGAGGACTTCAGTCTTCTTTGTGCTGATCGTAAGACCAAAGTTTGTGCATGCGCTGGAGAACATGTCAACGCTGCGTTGCATATCAGCTTCTGAGACAGCGTTGAGGGCACAGTCATCAGCAAACAGGAAGTCTCTGATGCTGTCTGTCATGACCTTGGTTTTTGCCTGGAGCCTCCGAAGATTGAATAGTTTGCCATCTGTTCGGTATCTCAGGTCGATGCCAACATTTCCGTCTCTGAATGCGTCAATGAGCATGGCCGAAAACATGAGGCTGAACATTGTCGGCGCCAGAACGCAGCCTTGTGACCCGTTTGTGACTGGGAAGGGGTCAGATAACTCTCCGCTGTCCTGGACTCTGGCCTGCATGCCCTCGTGAAACTGCTGTACCAAGGCGATGAATTTCCTTGGGCAACCGTACTTGGCCATGACCTTCCATATACCCTCTTTGCTGACGGTGTCAAAGGCCTTGGTCAGGTCGACATAGATGGAGAACAGGTCAGAGTTCTGCTCCTGACACTTCTCTTGTAGCTGTCTGGCAGCAAACACCATGTCAATGGTCCCTCGCTCTTTTCTGAGCCCACACTGGCTCTCAGGAAGGAGTCCTTGGTCAAGGTGGGCTGTGAGGCGATAAAGCAGGATTCTGGCAAGGATCTTTCCGGCGATGGAGAGCAGAGATATGCCTCTGTGGTTGTCGCAGGCCTGCCTGTTTCCTTTTCGCTTGTAAAGATGATTGATGGAAGCATGTTTAAATTCCTCAGCTGGGATGGCGTCTGAACCAGGTGCTTTGCCACTGGAGAGTAGACGTATGGCTTTCTGGGTCTCAAGCAAGGTTGGAGGGTCATCCAGTGCTTCGTTGATGAGCACTTGGGGGAGACGAGTGATGACTTCGTCGTTGATGGTCGAAGGCCTGTTCAGGACATTGTCAAAATGTTTGGCCCACCTCTCCAATATCTTCTCTTTGTCTGTAATAAGAGTTTTACCATCTGCGCTGAGGAGGGGGTTTGATCCTGAAGACGAGGGGCCGTACACTTCTTTCAAGGCATCGTAGAAGTTCTTCATATCGTGCCTGTCTGCATAGCCTTGGATCTCGTCGGCTTTGTTGCTGAGCCAAACGTCCTGCATCCGACGGAGCTTCTGTTGTACACTTCTGCGTATGTTGTTAAACGCATCTCTCCTTGCCGCGGACTTGAGGTTACTGAGGTAGGCTTGGTGGAGGTGGTGTTTCTCATCCAATAACTGCTTGATGTCATCGCAGTTCTCGTCAAACCAGTCCTTATGTTTCCTGGGTTTCTGTAGCTGTGGTGTAGATCAGCTCTCTAAGTGACGCCCAATCTGCCTCGACGTTCTGGTTGTCCAAAGAGGTGGACGCCGAGCGTTCTTCCAGAGCGTCCACGAAGGACTGCTTGCAGCTGGCGATCTTCAGCTTGGCAACGTTCAACCGTTTGGGGGCCTTCTTCCCTTGTGGGCGTCGTTTGGGCTGAATGCGGGTGTTGAGCTTGGTGATGATAAGGCGATGGTCTGTCCATTCGGCACCGCACACGGACTTGGTCACCCTTACATCCTGACTGTCCCTCTTCCTCACGATGACGTAGTCAATGAGATGCCAGTGCTTTGAGCGGGGGTGCATCCATGACGTCCGGTTACGGGTAGGGAGGCGGAAGATCGTGTTTGTGATCAACAGTTCATGTTCAGCGCAGATCTGGAGCAAGAGAAGATCGTTGCTGTTGCAGTGGCCCACTCCATGATGACCAAGGACTCCTTCCCAAGCGATGTTGTCCTTGCCAACTCTTGCGTTGAAGTCACCTAACAGGATGAGCTTGTCCGCCTTAGGAACGTCGGCAATGACAGTGTGAAGCTCTTCGTAAAACTTTGCCTTCACTTCATCTGAGTTAGTCATGGTTGGGGCGTAGGCACTGATGATGATAAGATGCTTCCTTCCAGTCATCAGTGGGAGTTTCATGGTCATGAGACTGTCGTTCACTCCCTTGGGAAGTCCAGCCAGCTTGCCAACAAGAGTTGTCCTAACTGCAAAGCCAACGCCTGCTTCACGCCGCTCCTCGCCAGCTCTGCCACTCCAGAAGAATGTGTAGCCAGAGCCTCTTTCACAAAGCTCTCCTTCTCCCGCGAACCTGGTCTCGCTCATTGCTGCAATGTCGATGCCGTATCTGGCGAGTTCCTTTCCAATCAGAGCTGTTCTCCTCTGTGGTATGTCTGCATCGTCTCTGTCCAGGAGTGTGCGCACATTCCATGCGCCCAATGTGAGAGGAACTATCCTCGTTTTCTTCTTTGTGATTCGACCGCTGGTATAGGGTCCCGTCCAGCCGCGGTAAGCTGGCTAGGGAAGGCTGGAGCAGGCAATGTTTAGGGCACCTTTTTTAGCCCCTTCCTCGTGCCATGGAGGTGAGCAGTGCATTCCTGAAGAGGGCTGCTCAGTCGCCCAGGGGGCTGCCGGACTCCACTGCTGCTCCGTGTCAGCGAAGAAAGACCCTATGCCCTGGGCCGCCTGTGTGCAGGGTTACGGCATTCAGCGTGGCTGAGACTATAGTGAATATTGTGGGGTTACGGCTATGGCTCCCAGTGTACCCACACCTGCCGCTTCGTCGCTTGCCTGTCGCCACAGGACTTGTCGGTGATTGATGGGATGGGATGGAATAGATGACAAAAGTGACTTGCGCGATGACTTGGATTTAAGTGAGAAAGAGTTGCGCAGTTCATCTATCTCACTCTCTCGCCCGAGACCATCTTGATCCAGAGGCAGGACAAAGTCGAGACGGCTGGAGACAGAAACGGGTGCAGTGGATGGCCATGTTGTCCTATGTGTCTTGTCATGCCCATAGCGCTCCACAACGCTTTGCTGAAAATCGCCTTCTTGACCGTTGACCATCTAGTGGTTCCTTCGCTCTGTCCGCCGAATCCAGTCTTTACGTGCCTAGGTAGACATACCTAGATCACCGAGACCCTTCGGCTACCCTCACCAGGTTTAGCCGGCCAACCGGATCGGCAGCAAAAATACGCTTGACATCCACACGCAACGATTACACCGAGACCGCGCAATCGAGCGATTTTCACTTACGTGAAGCGAGGTCAGAATTTAGAGTTACGGCCCTTTTCAGAGCCATGGCAACAACGCTTCCACGTGTAGTCTATGCGTGAGACCTGCCTGTCGGATTTTAAAATATAGGAGCTTTCCCGACCTACTGATGCATTCAACATACAGCTTTGAGAAATTAATGCTGTTCATGGCTTACATTTTCTTTGGATGGGGTTTCTAGTATCCCGAAATACAGCGTTTTCTGTGCAAACATGCACGCAACGAAGCGGTGGTGCAGATTCTTTGCCGCGTACGTATATCTGCGTTGACCTGCATTCGATGTGTAAAAAGTTGAAACTTTCCCGACCTACTGATGCATTCAGCATACAGCCTTGATAAATTAATGCTGTTCATGGCTTAGTTCGGTCCCGGAAAATCCTGTTTCTTCGCAGAAAACGCCGTTGTCGTGCTCGGAGAAAAAAAATGGCCGCCGTAATATTATTTACACGCGTTTAGGCTCTATCGGACCTCGGAGGTGCGATAACTTTATACGCGAAAATTCGTATAGGATAGGCCGTAACTCTAAATTCTGACCTCGCTTCACGTAAGTGAAAATCGCTCGATTGCGTGGTCTCGGTGTAATCGTTGCGTGTGGATGTCAAGCGTATTTTTGCTGCCGATCCGGTGCCGGATCGAGAGCAAAATCTGCTTGCAAACGGGTATGTATATAGGCGCCTTAAAATCCCCCTTCCTTCCCGGTCTTAAAAAAGTTTGGAAACCCACCCCCCAAAAAAATGAACTGATCCGCCCCTGAGGATAAACGCGATTAGTCCACTAAACGGACCGACGTGCATACAGGCCCTGGACGCCTAAGCAAGCCGAAGAATTCTATTCTATTCTATTCTATTCACCCTCCTTCAAAAATCTCCTCGCAAATGACGTCACATTATTCGACGTCAAATGATAACGTCACAGATTTTGCAAAATGGAGTCTGTTGAATCGTTTTCAGTGAAACACCAAAATGTAAAAAAGTCACTTTCTTTTCAAACCTCGATTCTGAAAATTTGATAATATTGAATGGGACCTAACTTCCAGTCAGTGTGCAAAATCTCAAGGAAATCCGTCCAGTAGTTTTTGAGATATAGGCCGTGGAGACGGGACAGACACACACACACACAGACTAATAAGCGTACCCAGACTGAGGATAAAAACCGCTGGCGCTGAACCTCCAGGTTTTGGCATTTAAGAAAAGATTGGGTTCGAACCCGCAACCTCTCGAGAAAAGAGGGGGAAAACACACATAAAAACACAACAAAACCACAACCTCTCGAAAAAAGAGAAGAAAAAAAAGTTTCAGCGCAGAATCAAACCTGGTCATGCATGACCAAGAGTCGAATGCTCTACCAGCTGAGCCATTAGAGAATTGCAATGACGGAGTGTTTGTAAAGCATGTAAATCCATTTCTAAGCTATCGGCCCAGGAACAATCAACCATATATTTTAAACATGATGGATAGGTTCAGGAAGCTCCTATTATGACATGCTTTGCTTTCCTTTGGCATGTCATAGACGCTGAATTAACACTCACACAGTCACACAGAGGAGGAAGTGTATTATAGATGTTCAACCCAGACATGTGCATTCGTACTCATTCAGTGATTCACGCACACACCGTGTGTGGTTACCGTGGTTACGTTGTGTTTTCTTCGCATAGACACTGATCTATATCTAAATACGTGGAGTAGATAGAAAAAAATGGCTAGCAAGAAAAAAGAGAGAAAGGCAAGGGCAAAAAACTTCAGTGAAACCGAAATGAGTGTGTTGGTCCTGAAATGCGCCGCTTACATAAAATCTAAGCGCAAGTAGGACTTGCCTGACGACGTCATTCTTTCGGTTGCTGTGCCTTTGAATAATTCTGGGTTCGACTGATTTCTTTATGGATCTCGTCGGTGATGGCCAAGATTTCCTTTCGATGGAATCGAATCTTTCTGAACACCTCTTCATCATTAAATACTTCTAACGGGTGCCTTCGGTCTCGGAATACTCGGTTTTTCCTTAACAGATTGTCATGAATTCGTTTCTTAAGCACAATCGCTGCCATCTTGCCTCTCTCGATAACCCCGGTTTATCTATTTATCTTGCCGACTTCGGGAGAATAGTTCAACACTCTGCTTTGACGCGAGTTTAGGGCTAAATCGCCGTCATGAATAGGAGAATTTAAACCGAAGTCAAGATAAATCGGGGATAGGAGATAAATCGAGTGTTAAAAAGATAAATCGCCGTCGTGAATACGGGCCAAGAACAATAAAAATACAGCCAGAGAACTACCAGAATCGGCGATAGGCCCTGGACGCCTAAGCAAGCCGAAGAATTCTATTCTATTCTATTCTATTCACCCTCCTTCAAAAATCTCCTCGCAAATGACGTCACGTTATACGACGTCAAATGATGACGTCACAGATTTTGCAAAATGGAGTCTGTTGAATCGTTTTCATTGAAACACCAAAATGTAAAAAAGTCACTTTCTTTTAAAACCTCGATTCTGAAAATTTGATAATATTGAATGGGACCTAACTTCCAGTCAGTGTGCAAAATCTCAAGGAAATCCGTCCAGTAGTTTTTGAGATATAAGCCGTGGAGACGGGACAGACAGACAGACAGACAGACAGATAAAGTCTGTAGGACCTCCAGTAAACCTGGAGGCATAAATGGTATATAGGGCAAAGTAATCCCTATCTTTTGATACCAGTTTGATTGACCTTGCTTCAAGGTCAAGGTCGCAGGGGCCGTAAATGTTTAAAAAAAACAGCCATTTTTCACATTTTTCCAATTTTCTCTGAAGTTTTTGAGATTGGATAGCTGACCTATATATGGTATATAGGGCAAAGTAATCCCTATCTTTTGATACCAGTTTGGTTGACCTTGCTTCAAGGTCAAGGTCACAGGAGCTCTTCAAAGTTGGATTGTATACATATTTTGAAGTGACCTTGACCTTGAACTATGGAAGATAACTGTTTCAAACTTAATAATTATGTGGGGCACATGTTATACTTTCATCATGAGACACATTTGGTCACATATCATCAAGGTCAAGGTCACTTTGACCTTATGAAATGTGCCCAAAATGGGGTAGTGAACCACTAAAAGTGACCATATCTCATGGTAGAAAGTGCCAATAAGCACCATTGTGCTTCCTATGTCTTGAATTAACAGCTTTGTGTTGCATGACCTTGGATGACCTTGACCTTGGGTCAAGGTCACATGTATTTTGGTAGGAAAAATGTGCAACAGTTCTTAGTATATGATGTCATTGCTAGGTTTAGTTGTTTGACCTTGACCTTGAAGGTCACCTGAATGTCAAGGTCATGTAAATGTCAAGGTCAATCATGTGAGTGGTATGGGCTTTGCCCTTCTTGTTGTTGTGGCTGTGATGGAAATAAAGTTACAAAACAAGCAAAAAGAAAACAAAAACACAGGGGTGGGGGTGGGGGATTATGTGCCTTGCGCACACCAGTTATGCATGGTGGTAGTGATGAGAAGGGATGTAATATTCCCTCATAGCACATTGGGGGTTGAGAAAAGTTACCTCGACCTCCGGTTAACATGACTCTCTGCTTAACACAACATTGCATCCCATCCCCCTGTGATGTTGTGTTAACCAAAGTACATGCATACATACAAATGTGATGAGGTGGAAGAAGCAGATGGTAAGGTTTAAGCTGTGGGGGTCTCGCAACTTGATGGTGGAAGGGTGCAGGCATGAGATAAGTCCTAGCTGCTTTCCACAAGTTTATTTACTCATGGTTACAGGAGCTGCTGGCTGGTCTGAGGCCGGGTGGTAGTGGCCTGGACCAACCCAAGACCATGTTGTCGGTGGTCTCTCACTGGCAGTCTCTCAGAGGGCTATAGAGATATCACATGCATGGAAGCCATTCTTATAGGGATGAACATGCACAGAAGGGTACAGGGGGCAGTCACAATAGGGGGGTGGGTCTAAACCAAAACCAGAAGCTAACTCTTCTGTGTAACAACAGGCCCCTTTGTTTAAGACAGATGGACATTCCCCACAAGGGACACATGCTGCTGAGGGGGAAGGTGTGACTAATCCAACTAACAAGTGACTTGAAGAACAGCTGCCAACCTAGCACAAGATGGCCATGTTTGGCCTTTCATGCAGAATGAGTATCTGACTCTTAGGACACATTCAACACAGAATAGAAAGAGGGAGAAATGTAATACACTTGGTGATGGGCATGTCTAACTCCTGGAGGAACTAGATCAAAGGCATGCATGGCCAGTGCCTCCAAGAATGAAAGGGTGAACACAAGGGGCCTCGGGGGCCTCCACATGTGTTGCCTGAACCACAAGTGTTGCCTGAACCACAAGTGTTGCCTGAACCACAAGTGTTGCCTGAACTCAAATAGGATGAGATGGCCAAACCCCAGACCAGAGGAAAGGATAGGCTGGATGGAAAGATGAGAAGGCTGAGAGAGGGAGTGAGAGAGAGTCACAAGGCAACATTTTAAGTTCAAGTTTGATTTATATTTAATCTACTCTTCTATTAATTTTTATTTTAACCCTAAAGAAGTTGAGGCCAACTACCAACATAAAATGTTACTGTAGTCACAACTTGTAATTGTATGTATTTTTGTGTGTGTGTGCCTAATGTACCAAAGTCGGTGGAGAGAATGAAATAGGGATAAAATGTTCACAACAGATTCTGAAGTGTCCCTGATAGCAGAAGGAGCTGTTAGGTTTTCTTTGTGAATCTTTGAATGTTACATAACTGTCTTTTGTATAACATGTTTTCTGGCTCCAGGTGTACTGAAGATTTTATGCCACTCCTTCCTTTGTGAAGTACCACTGCAAGATGTGGAGAAAGAAGTCTTCAGCCAGTTGGCTCTGTCTGTGAGTAGTCTAGTGTGAACTAGCTGTCCCAGCTGATGTTGGTCATACTGATCTGATTTAATCCTCATGTTCTAATAACCTCTTTGGCTTCTTGGGGCTGTCCCTAGTTCAGTCTGTTGAACTGGACCAAGAAGTCCAGTACAAAGGGATTCCAACTGTGCAGTTCTGCCTCTGTGTTGCACTCCTTTCTCTTTCCTACCTGAAGGACTCATGCAAGATGTGGATGTCATCTGCATCAGGCACTGTCTGCATGCCTGGCAATGAGGCTTTCACCCACTGTATTTAGTCCCATGCTCTTTGCTCTATCCAAAATTTTCAAGTAGATTGGAATTCTTGAGGGTACATACAGAAGTGAATTTGAGAATCTCCATTAAACTGAACTCACAACATTTGCTGTGTTGATGTTCTAGCAGAGATTCTGGTATTTGGTGACATCACTGTTATGTCAGTGCATCAAAGATTCAACCAATGCCCTGTGGTACCATGATGTTCCTGTTTGACGTTTGTTCATTTTTGACTCAAATGCGAAGCAAAAGTGAGTCTATGTACTCACCCATGTCGTCCGTCCGGGCGTCCGTAAAAAACTTTAACGTTGGATTTTTCTCGGAGACTATTAAGTCTATCAACACCCAATTTGGCATGATGGTGTATGATGACAAGTCGTCAAAAAACATACATAGTGACTTGACCTTGCATCAAGGTCAAGGTCGCAGGGGCCATAAATGTTGTCTAAAAAACAGCCATTTTTCACATTTTCTCAATTTTCTCTGAAGTTTTTGAGATTGCTTACCTGACCTATACATGGTGTATAGAGCAAAGTAATCCCTATCTTTTGATACCAGTTTGATTGACCTTGCTTCAAGGTCACAGGAGCTCTTTAAAGTTGGATTGTATACATATTTTGAAGTGACCTTGACCCTGAACTATTTAAGATAACTCTTCCAAACTTCATAACATTGTAGTACACATGTTATACTTTCATACTAGGTCACCCGTGTTGTCCGTCCAGGCGTCGGGGCGTCCGGGCGTCCTGTAATCCATAAAAAACTTTACCATTGGATTTTTCTCAGAGACTATTAAGTCTATCAACACCCAATTTGGCATGATGGTGTAGGATGACAAGGCGTCAAAAAACATACACAGTAACTTGACCTTGCTTCAAGTTCAAGGTCACAGGAGCTCTTTAAAGTGGATTGTATACATATTTTGAAGTGACCTTGACCCTGAACTATGGAAGATAACTCTTCCAAACTTCATAACATTGTAGTACACATGTTATACTTTCATCATGAGACACATTTGGTCACATATCATCAAGGTCAAGGTCTCTTTGACCCTTATGAAATGTGACCAAAATGGGGTAGTGAACCACTAAAAGTGACCATATCTCATGGTACAAAGTGCCAATAAGCACCATTGTGCTTCCTATGTCTTGAATTAACAGCTTTGTGTTGCATGACCTTGGATGACCTTGACCTTGGGTCAAATTCACATGTATTTTGGTAGGAAAAATGTGTAAAGCAGTTCTTAGTGTATGATGTCATTGCTAGGTTTAGTTGTTTGACCTTAACCTTGAAGGTCACATGAAGGTCAAGGTCATTTAAAGGTCAAGGTCAAGCATGTGAGTCGTATGGGCTTTGCCCTTCTTGTTTGGAAATAGGTATGACTGACATTTGTACTTGTAGTAAGACCTTTCCATCAAATTTGTAAACTATGACACAGACCCCTAATAACAATGTATCAATAACAATCTTCGAAGGCACTTGAAACTTCTAGGCTTTTAGTTTTACCTCGTAAAAGTATTATGATGAGTGTGTCATGCCAGATATTGAGACTCTCAACCTCTCCTCAGTTGCCCCCCTTGACTGAACATTTGGATTTGGCTGTTCGAGAAGCCCTCAATCACTGTGTTGGAAACCACACGGCTGTCCAAGATGTCGCTGCAATTTTGGAGGTAAGTGATATTAGTTTACACTGGAAACACCCCCCTGTAGGTTCGGGGTAAGAATTTACCCACTGCGTCTCCCTACGAGATTCGTAAGAGGCAAATAACTAGGGTCATCATGTCTTGATTTTCGTTTAAGCTGTTCTGGTGATTTCCTTGCTTATTGGCCTTACATAGCCTACAAGGGCTGATAGGCCGTAAAACGACATCCATCCATCCATTACACTGGAAACATGTTTTTCTGACAGAGAGACTTATCTCTTAGTGCATTTTCATGAAACAGACAATCAACAAGGGAATAGTTTTTTTTTTTAAAGACTGATGTCTGCTTGTCCCAAACCAGAAATGCACTAGATGTAAATATAACCAGACCTGCCAAGTGCTACGATTTAGGCGTAGCATGCTACGATTTTGACATGCTTGCTACGCTGCTACGCTCGTCCGTAAAAACTACGCTTTTTCAAAAAAAGACGTGAATTTTTTTTTTTAGACCTTAAAAAATATCCATTCATGAAAAGCCTTGAACTTTTGACCTTCACGTAGAATTGTGTACTGTAACCGACCAATCGCGTTGCGTTTTAACACCACCCCCACCCCCCGTGCGGATATGCTTTAAACACTCGAAGCGCAGTTGTTTTACCGCAAAAATGGCATCGAAGCGAAAGACGTCCGCTGTCGATCTCGCTGCTACTCCCCCAAAGAAGGCACGAAAGTCTCGACCCAGTTGTCAGCACTTTAAAGTAGACTACACCAAGGAGTATCCACGTATGGTCAGATCTGCAAATAGCTCCTCAGCCGCAAGATGCACGTACTGTCAGACCGATTTTTCGATTGCTCATGGGGGGGGGGGGGGGGGGGCGGGGTTTGACATCGAGAAACATGTGCGTACTGCGACACACAAGAAGAAAGCCGTGGAAAAGCCAACCAAACCGCTCACTGCGTATTTCAAGCCAGCGACTGCAGCAGAGGATGATCAATCAGTCATTTTAGCAGAATGTGTGTTCACATCATTCCTTGTGGAACACAATGCACCCATCAGTGGAGCAGATCACGCGGGGCCACTGAACTTTTGACCGTCACGTAGAACACACACACACACACACGCACACCCGCTTCACGCCGGCGGTTCAGCGCTTCGCGCCTGCGCAAACATCGCCATTTTCCTTCTTGTGCGTGTGTGCTACGCCTATTTCTTAAATGCTACTCCAAAAAGCTCTGGATGCTACTCTTTGGCAGGATGGTGGGTTGGCAGGTCTGTATAACAAAGCAGTGCCCCTCAATGTTGACACAAGTGTAATCTGTCCTTTTTATTGATTCTGATCACATGGGTTCAAACTCTATCTCACCTATGGTGCCTTTGACCACCAAGCTGTGCATGTGTGCATTAATGAAAAAAGTGCATCAAGAATCTCCTAGGCCAGTAGTGCTATAAAACAGCTGATCTTCAGGGTGCATTTTTGGAAAGAACTGTTCTTCAGAGTTTTTCCCAAGTTAAAAAGTAGTATACTCAAGAGGTTGATGGAATGGAGTAGAATAAGAGGGAAGTCATTTTCATATATCCTTCTTTTGCCAGATGTGGGGCAGTCTGCTGGACTGTGTGGAGATGTGCGTGGGCTATGTGCAGGCTGTGTCAGACAGCGTCCCCTTCCAGCTGGTCCAGTCCCTGCCCCCTCTGATTCTACAGCTGCTGCTGGGCACCTACATCCACTGCAAGGTAGCTCCCACAATGGGTCAAGTGATCATCCTCCTGAGTTTGCAGCTCCATGGAATGCTGACATGCAAATAAAGCACACAAAAATATCAAAAACACTCTGTACTTGATCTTAGAATGACCGACATTCATTTTTGACTACACACAAAAAATTTCTTACAGACCCATACAGTACATAGAAGTTTGAATTTTTTAAACAAATCACCCATGGTATGTGTCATTTTTTCTAAAACTGTACAGGACGGGCTTGTAGTTGTGAAATTCCTTATAGGATGTAAAGACTTAAACAGTTCCATCTGTACTGTCTCCACGACACTGGGAATTCCTTGCAATGATTAACACCAAAAAGTTACTCCAAGCAGGAAATGAGTGGCGCTTGCTTTGTCTTGACCATTGATACTGATTGCTTTGTATTTAAGATACTTGGAAAGTCCCCTTGTTTTACTTATGCACATGGTCCTTTGTTTATGCTGTGACAGGAAAGCTTGGCTGTATATGGGAACACTCTTGGGGTCATGGAAATGCCCCTCTCTTCACTGTGCAACAAGGCCTACAGGCTGCAGAAGGTGAAATCTGCTCTCCCAGCATGCCTTGCATTCTACTTCTGACAAGGGCTACCTGTGTCCCCTTTGAAGTTTCATGACCCCATTTGAATCCTTTCTGAGAATTTCTCACCCATTACCTTCTTCTTGGCAACAAACCTTGTAAGGGGAGACATGGGTAAAAGAGACAGTTTTTTTACTGCAATGAGTTATCAAACTTTCATGCATGGCAATTCAAAGATATACATGAAAATAAGTGAAAACCACTTTTGCTCAATGGGAAAAAGTAGGTCATGTGTAAATTATTTAAATAACACATACTTTTCTAACTTTAAAAAAATGTACAGCTCAGACTCTATATTTAGCAAAATGAAAATGTTTGTTACCTTAGATTTGTCATTTCAATATTTAAACTCTTCACATCCTTTTGGGAAAATTCCAAATACTTTTGAAAAGGATACTTATTTAGTTTATTTACTTTAAAAAAAATCCATTTTCAGAACTTGTTTAATGTATAGCTGTTGACCTAGGGGCTCATTTCACAAACTCATGTGACAAAATTTTGCTACATGAATAAAGAACATACCCTGAAAGTTACAGATCTGTACAATGCTCCAAATATTTTCTGCATAATTTCAAGTTCACAAAAAGTAGTTTACGAGAAACTGTAGAAAAAGAAACCTTGGGAAAACTTGCTTTTTCCTTTCCATCTTCTATGTATTTCCAATGTTTTCTAGTATGTTTTTAATAGAGAGACTATTGGAATAACATTGCAGAGGATTGAAACCAAAAAAATGCTCATAAGTCAAAATCACCAGAAAACGACATTTTGACCATTTTTATAGGGGTGTTTCCCTTAATCAGAATCACCATGAAATATAGATATGGTTACATGTAGTGAATAAGCAAATTGGCATTCAAAATGATCAGTGGTGCTCAAAATTTTGATAAATTTGATGCTAAATATCTAGGCAATGATGAGGTGTCTCAGCATTAAAAGTGTATACATTTATCTACTTACAAAAATTTTGTTATCATAACTTCTTTTTATCTTAGATAAAAGCTTTTTTTTATACTTGTGGAAATTTTACAAATTGTCATTATTTAATTACATATTTAGGATAGATGTCACCACCTCTAAGAAACCTAATATATGTGAAAGCACTTTCAAGGAATGATGTCACTTGGCGAAACAAATTACTGTGAACTGAACTGTGAACATGTTATATGCATATCTCGTCATCTTTTGGGGCCTCAGCTTTGGTGCTTCCTTGTTGAATGATCTGTCCAAGGGTTTATGCTTCTAGGTTATTTTAAAAATAATTATTTGTTAAGAGAGAAAAAAATGGTTACACAGTCCTGAATTTGTAGCTAGAAGGGATAAAAACTGTAACATTCATACAGGAAAGAGAGATCTTTCATTGAATCTATTTAAAAGGTAAGCCACAATTGCCTACAGATTGATGCTCCTTGGACTCTGGCCTGGTTTTGCAATGGACTCTGGCCTTGGCTTTGCTTTGCTGCCTTGCGCATGTGTCTTCATCCTCTTTGTGCAATGCCTGGCACACAGCACTCTACCATTGCCTGTGTACCCGTGCTTCTCATATGTCCCCATTGCCTTCTATGATGACCTCCAGCCTGGTTTTGTTCATTCATCTGATTGTTGTGTTTTCATCTTCCATCGCCCATCTTATTTGCTTTCCTCATTATTGTAGCTGTTATTTCATTTTGAACTTCTGATCAACACTGCTCACCCCCTGTGAGTTGGGGGTAAAGAATCCAAAAGATAAAGGTGTTATTTTATGAAATGACTTACCACCAATCTCTGAGCCTCAAACTTCTGTACTCAGTAACCCCTGTAGGGGGATCAAGACTTGACTTGCTCTAATTCGAGCCAACTTCTGTGATTGTATAGCCATTGGATTCAAAGAGCTTACAAAGGCTGATACTGATAGACCAGAAAACTTACTTTAATTTATTTTACTTCACTTCACTTCATTTCACCTCACCTCTCCTCACCTCACCTCAACTCAACTCAGCTCAGCTCAGCTCAGCTCAGCTCAGCTCAGCTCAGCTCAGCTCAGCTCAGCTCACCTTACTTCACTTCATTTCACTTCACTTTACTAATTTTATTATGTTATCCATACACTCATTCATTCATGCATTCATTCAACACAACTCATCTCTATCTACATTTCTAAATGGACTTGCTTACTGCTGTGTTTTAAACATGAATAAGCTCTGAGTGAAACGGTGCCTGTAAAACTCTTGATTGCTTGGTTGTATGGCTTTGGGTGCTTCCAAGTTTGATGAAAGTGTGAAAACTTTATGTTTGATACATTCAATCACAGCTGGGGTATTTTGTACCAAGAATCGAAGAGGTTAAATTGTACTTTGGTGGCCTTGCATATGTTCTGCGTGTCATCAAATACACTTTTCATGATGATTTGGACAAGATCAGATGACCAGAGGAAGGTCAATGGAGAGAAATGATCTAAATCCATTCCATTGGGGGCATTTTACCTTCAGTGCTGGTAGGTCAGGAAAGCCAGGTGATGTGCTGGACTCCACAGGCTTCCGAGCCATTCAAACTTCATGAAATGTGTTGTTAACCCTGAAGTCCACTCATTCTTCTTCTCTTTATGAAGAGGGATAAACAGTTTGATATCTTTGTAATTATGATTTTAATCAACTCTGAAAAACTATTTATTAAATTAAGGCAAAAATAGGATGTAAAAATTGTAGGAAACTTATCTAAAGAAGGGGGAGTGGAGGGGGTGGGTGGTGGGTGGGTGTGTGTTGTTGCTTTTTATGTTTAACTTTCTTACCACGGGTACCTTGAGCAAAAAACCTAACTCTAAACCCCACAAAAAGGGAGGCAACCGTGTACATTTTAAAGGTTACGTTAAATAAAAATAAAAATAAAAATTTAAACAAAAGTTTTAATACCTTCCTTTTGATAACATATTTCTCTTACATAAGAAATGCTCATCTTTCCTTTGAGGCTCAAATAATGGGCACCAAAAAATTGAAATACACAGTAGCTAAGAATCTCTGAAAAGATGCAGTCCCTCATCCCTCAGTTCCCTTCCCAAAACCATTATTATGACATCTTCTCTAGACTACAGCCACGTGAAGAGTTAACTCCCCCTTGACCACGCACACTGCCTTATGATTAACTCAGTGGAGTCGTGACTAAATATTGTGATCGTTCTCCGGATCGTAAGTTTTTCATGCATTTTCAAAAATATAATAAAGATACAAAGGCATAAGATAACAATACAAATTATAAATCAAATGAAAGCTTGTTTTTTACTCTTTACATTCAAAGAATGATCTAAGGGATTAAAAATGCTAATTATGAATTACACACCATAGAATTGAGTGTGTACATGCACAAAAATGAAAAAGTAGAAAAAAAATCAGTTCACTAGCTGTTATGGGAAGCGTACAAGCGCCTAGAAAATGAGAAACTTTAAATGTCAATATCCAAGTAATGCAAATGTGTATAAACATTTAGTACAGACAAATACAAGCAGATGGAGGCTAGCAATCAACCAAATCAAAGTATTTGTTCATAGAATTGGAAGATCAAATTTTTGCAGTATGCTTTCCCGCCTTTTTGTCAACATACACACCACATGCACAAAGGTTACGATTTCCGATCATCAGTCGAAAAATATTCTAAAGGGAAGTAAATCTGCTTGAAAATTCCTTCAGCTATATAGGCTAACAAGATTTACCTCCCTTAGACCGTTATATCAAAAGGCAGATATTTGCAAACGCATCGCAAACAATCTCGCGATACAACTCTGGCAGGAGGACGCCTATCGCGATATTTTTCGCGATACGACTCCAGTGAGTTAAAAAACACAATGCCTCACAAGAGAAGATCATAGAGGACAAAATCAAAACGAAGTAGAGACAAGTTTAATAAAAACATTTTTATTGTGAAGAAGAGTTTGATTTCTTTGGCAGTGGTGACTTTCCACACTCTGTCCTCACAACTCTCTTCCACCTGCTTTTAAACAGCATAAATACAAGTTCGTCTGCTCCACAACATGTTGAAAAAAATGAATAATCAAAAAATAATTAAAGAAAATCAGAGCAGGTTGCAAAGCACACCCACTTCCTCTGCAAACTTCTCTAATGTGATCCAATTCAGATTGCAGGTCCATTTCATCGGAGATGATAGCTGTCGACTTTGCTAGTCAGAATCTCTGTATCTAGGTCACTCTGCTTTCTGCACTGCTATCTTTGCAAAAAAAACATGCTATGGGCCTGGCTGGGGCTCTTTCGACATTGTGATATTTTAAAAAATCAGAAAAATTCACTCGATAGCCAGAAATTAACAATTAAAATAGCAGACTATTGCCAATTCACTGCAGAGCTAATGCTCGAAGTCTCACGAGATTATCGTTACCAAAGATCTTACTATACGCTAAGATAGTTCACTCCTTCGCGCTCTTGAGCGAAAGCGATTACACTGACAGAGTTACCTCCCTTGCAAACGCCGGGCTAGCTGAGCTAAACTCTATGGTTTAGATGGTGGAAAGCACAGACGATCACGAACAATCAAAGCGTTTGTATACTTTTTACAGACGTCACAGGCTTTCAGGTTAACATGAAAATTGTCTTAGCTGATGTTTTACTTTGTCGGATAATTTTTTGACTCACATGCGAAGCAAAAGTGAGTCTATGTACTGAGCCGTGTCGTCCGTCCGTCCGTCCGGGCGTCCGTCCGTCCGGGCGTCCGTAAAAAACTTAAACGTTGGATTTTTCTCGGAGACTATTAAGTCTATCAACACCAAATGTGGCATGATGGTGTATGATGACAAGGCCTCAAAAAACATACATAGTGACTTGACCTTGCTTCAAGATCAAGGTCACAGGAGCCATAAATGTGGTCTCAAAAACAGTCATTTTTCACATTTTCCCAATTTTCTCCCACGTTATTGAGAATGGCGACCTTAGCTACAAGTGGTATATAGGTCAAAGCAAGCCCTATCTTTTGATACCAGTTTGGTTGACCTTGCTTCAAGGTCAAGGTCACAGGAGCTCTTCAAAGTTGGATTGTATACATATTTTGAAGTGACCTTGACCCTGAACTATGGAAGATAACTGTTTCAAACTTAATAATTATGTGGGGCACATGTTATACTTTCATCATGAGACACATTTGGTCACATATCATCAAGGTCAAGGTCACTTTGACCCTTATGAAATGTGACCAAAATGGGGTAGTGAACCACTAAAAGTGACTATATCTCATGGTAGAAAGTGCCAATAAGCACCATTGTGCTTCCTATGTCTTGAATTAACAGCTTTGTGTTGCATGACCTTGGATGACCTTGACCTTGGGTCAAGGTCACATGTATTTTGGTAGGAAAAATGTGTAAAGCATTTCTTTGTGTATGATGTCATTGGTAGGTTTAGTTGTTTGACCTTGACCTTGAAGGTCACCTGAAGGTCACGGTCATGTAAAGGTCAAGGTCAAGCATGTGAGTCATATGGGCTTTGCCCTTCTTGTTTATCAATAACAATGAAGAAAATAGTGATTATGTACACTTACCTGTAGAGGCAATCCACTCTGGAAACATTGTATCCATTCACAGAAAATCGTCACTCATGCTGCAGCTTCATGATTTTTCTGTTCCTTTGCGAAAAACCTCTGAAGGATTGGCTGCAGTCCTTTAGCGTGAAATGTAACCTGACGTTTGTGAATGTTTTTATCACGCGTCTCAGCACTTCACACTTCTTCTCAAGGCATTCCATTGTTGTGTTGAGGCACACACTCTTCTCCAGCATGTCTGTCAGTCTGTTTTTTATTTTGTCTGTGTGCAGGACTTTTTCAATGTTCTTTCTATAGGCATCCTCAGCTGTTTTGATGACAGTTTTGAGTTGCTCTGAAGGAAAGATGAGGCCGTCTCCCTGAGTGTTTTGGAATTGTTTGTGTTTGATTAGCATTTCAGAATTCACTCTTCTTTCTGAACCAGTCAGAAGACCATTGCAATCTTGACATACTTTCCCCTGCAGTTTCCTTGCTATGAAGCCGGCGATGTAGCATAGTACGTTCTCTTGTACATGTCTGAGGGAGTCATCGCTCGAAGATGAAGCAGAGGTGGTGGCGGAGCACAGCTGGTCGAGGATACCTGGTTCTAGAGGTTCCTCAACCTCAGCTCTTGTTGCTAAGGTTTCACTTCCTTGTGTGTCTATGCCATGCAATGAATCGGTCATAGAGTTCAAGGCAAACAAGCTTCTGTTGTGATCTTCCTCGCAGTTGCTGCCAGAGCTGTGCACGAAGAATGAGTCAACCATTGTCTGCCCAAGACGGATCTGAAACTGTTGTGCACTGGGGTTGTCACCGTGTCCTCCTCTCCCTCGGATCATGGAAAACAAATTTCCCACACAATCCTGGTTCAGGCGATTTGTCAAAAGAAAGTGAATGCCTTGCTCTGTATGAAGATGGTCCCACAGTTGAAGAAGAGCACTGATGGCCATTGCCCATCCTTTCAGACAAGAAAGCATTGCCGTTCTTGATGGTGGTGGTAGACGGATGGTATGCAGCCATTCCAGAACACTACGCAGAAATTCTTGGTGACCAGATTTTTCCGATAGTCCATGGCCCATTTTCTGTGCTGATCGCAGGTTTCTGCGGTTGAATGTGTTGAAAAGCTGATCAAATGTTTCAATGAAATGAGCCGTTGGAAGGGCATCCTGGCCGACTATTCCAGATGCAGCAAGCAGGGCAATTCCAGAAGAAACTGAATGTGAAAGAACTTGAGCAGCATATTTCACTCGCAGTGCTGCAAAAGGTGGAAGATCAATGTGCTTTGCTGGCACTTTCAAAGCAACGCGTATTTGACTCTGTTTGTCAAGATTGTGGAAAGTTTGTATGTGTGCCCAAGATATTGCTTCTCCATTGACAAGAAATCCATGCTTCCTCAAATTGTTCCGTACATTCTTCAGCAAGTGAAGTGAATCGTAAACAACAAAGATTTTCTTGCCATTGAGAACGAAGTAGGGATTTTCCTCACTGATTTTGCAGCAGCCCTCAAACATTTTTCTGTTGTCGGAGCCTTGATCAGCGATCACAACTTTGAAATTCAACCCACTGTCTTCGAGTTTTTCAATGCATTCAAGTAGCAGGGAGTGGAGATCACTGTATTTGATGGGGCCGCTGAACAGCACATATCCAACAGTCTACTTCCAAGGAAAGACCGGTCCTCGAGCCATGAAGACTGTTGCATGGTTTGCCACGTACTTCGAACAGCCATTGCTCCCAAAGTCCTCCAGTCCCTCAACATAGTCTCTTTCCCCATTGTACTCCACTGCCTCCTTCAGAGCCATTTCATAAAAAATGACGCAGCAAAGCCTGGAATGTGCCGGCATTGATGAAACCTTAGTTTCCAGAGCCTTCAAGATGAACCTGTTAAATCCAAGATATATTCTGATTTTCCTCATTGTCCTTCTCAAAGTGCTGACTGAAGGTAGCAGGAACAGTTGCTTCAGGATGCGGTTGGCTTTGGGGCTGGCATGAAAGGGAGACAATGCAAACGCCTTGTCACTAGCTTTCCATCTTCGACCTTGTCTTTTCCGGTTGATAAGACAAAGCTGGTTACACAAAAACTGCAGTGTTGCACTGGAAAAAAATTCTGATAATTTATCTTCCAGTTTTTCTGTATGTGTAGATGCATTTTGTTGTCCTGCAGATTTCTCTCCTTGGTAGCTTTTCTTTTTCATTCCTGTCTCTCTTCTTTTTTCTGTACAGTTGGTTCAGGGCTCTTGCAAGTATTCTCTTAAAAATTGCCACTTGTGGTGTCTCATTGTCGGATCCTTGGGATCAACTGATCCTGAACTCCCTGTCTCGTGTTCAGCATGATTTTGGTGGCAGTTTGCAGAAGTTGCACCACATAGCTTCTCTTTCTTGCTTGGAGGTGCAGGTTGTGGTCTGTCTTTTGGAGCAGGTCTCTTTGTTGTCAACGGCTTCGGTGGATTGGGCACATCAGATATTGTTGGTATTGCATTCCAATTTAGTCTCTTCTTTTCCGGCATCGTGAACCCACCACGTCTCCCTACGCGATTTGTAAGAGGCGAATAACTGGGGACACCGTGACTTGATTTACGTTTACTCTATACTGTTCTAGTGATTTTCGTGCTTAATGGCCTTACATAGCCTACAAAGGCTGATAGGCCGTAAAACACTATCCAGCCATCCAGCCATCCGGCGTCGTGAACTGGTTTTCTTCAAAATGGTCAGAACACAGGCAGCAGACCTTGTACAAGTGCCCAGCAAGGCTGCACACCGACAATTGTTTACTCTTACTCGGCACATTTCCTCATCTGCAGGGAAACGAAAAAACGATTTTCCTCTGCAGCTTTCCTTGTTTTTGGCATTGCTGCAGTTCACGGCACTGCAAAAATCACCCCCTTCTTTTCGACGGTCGCGCGAAGCTGCAGACATGATGCGGCTTGGCGCACGGTCCTCCCCTCTCTCATACATGGGTGTTCTCTCTCCATTTTATTCCTAATCCACACACCCTTTATTTATTAGTTTGCCAGGATAGCCCAACAATGCACAGCGACACCGTTTGTGATGACAAGGCTCATTACCATTTTCGACCAGCGTACCCTTCTTATCTGATGTTTTCCAGCCAGAACGTCTCCATTCCATTAACTTTTGACCGCTCTGTTGCCTTGTGTAAACATAGGACCACACATGTAGTTCTTGCCAGTGCGCTGCCTGAGGCAGTGGTGACCCTAAGAGACACTGCTGTAATTCATTCGACTAAAACCTCCGCATTCTAAGAGGTGGAAAAATGAGCCATAATTGTTCTAAACTATACTTGGATCTTGCGTGGCAACCTGGCAGACCAAGGGGACGTAACTCATCGCGCGTCATCGCAGAAACCAACTGAGTGAACTATCTTAGCGTATAGTAAGCTCTTTGCCGTTACCATGGAAAACATGGCAGCTTCCAGTGTAAGTGTGGTGTCATGTGGGATGTAGCGTGAAGTCCATGGGAGAGAAGCCATTTTTTGCGGGACGCACTGGGACGACCGGTGGTAAGAGGGTTAAACTTCTAGACAATGCAGTGATGAGTATATACAATGCAGAGCACTGAAGGGATTAAGATAAAATGTTACACTAATTTATGAAAAGGAAACTTTAAAAAAAGTATTCATTGTGATATGCACTTTGCAAAACTGATTTTAACAAAACTCAATGTTTTACAGTTACTGTAGTTAATTTCTCTTGAACTAAATACCAAAGAATGAGTTGTTAATTATTTGTGAACATTTCTCCTCAGGCTCTGTTGAGTGTTTTGGACAAGATCAACCTAGGTGATGAAGCCACTGAAGAGGATGTTGCCAACATTTGCAAAGGTGACCTATATCTGGTGACAAATTACTTTGATGGACCTTGATGCTGTGCAGAGAGGCTGGCTGGCAGTCCAAGTCAGTTAAACTGAGTCTGTTTAATGAGTAAACAATGGCTGCAGGAAATGAGAACAATCTGCAAGTTGGATAGTAGGTTTCAAGTGTAAACCACCGTGTTGAAACATGGTCTTACCAGTGCCAGCTTGCTGACACTCCAACACCTGCTTGTACAACATACGGCTGGAGAAGCTTTGTCTATCCTCTCATGAAATGGAGCCCTTGGCTTCTGGACATTCAGGGTCATTTTTCAGTTGGATTAAATGTCGAAAGAAATACTTGAAAACTGGAACATTCTATGTTTGCCAGTCCTTTACAGATTTATGCCTGTGTTGACAGCCTGTCTTGTCTTTTCAGTGTGTGAGAAGTGCTTTCAACTCTGCCCAGTGGTCTCCCAGCTATGTCTCAAGATGGTAGTTGTCCTTTGGAAAATTATTTCCAAGTGAGTTCTTTGTCATGTTGTTAACGGTTTTGCAGGCACCAGATCTGGTTTACCTGACACCTTCCCCATACCTGTAGCCCATCTCCCCATTCCTGTAGCCCATCTCTCCATCCCTGTAGCCCATCTCCCCATCCCTGTAGCCCATCTCCCCATCCCTGTAGCCCATCTCCCCATCTCTGTAGCCCATCTCCCCATCCCTGTAGCTCATCTCCCCATCCCTGTAGCCCATCTCCCCGTCTCTGTAGCCCATCTCCCCATCCCTGTAGCCCATCTCCCCATCCCTGTAGCCTATTTCCTCATCTCTGTAGTTCATCTCCCCATCTCTGTAGCCCATCTCCCTATCCCTGTAGCCCATCTCCCTATCCCTGTAGCTCATCTCCCCATCTCTGTAGCCCATCTCCCCGTCTCTGTAGCCCATCCCCCCATCTCCATGGCCCATCTCCCCATCCCCGTGGCCCATCTCCCTATCTCCGTAGCCCATCTCCCCATCTCCGTAGCCCATCTCCCCGTCTCCGTAGCCCATCTCCCCATCCCTGTAGCCCATCTCCCCATCCCTGTAGCTCATCTCCCCATCCCTGTAGCCCATCTCCCCGTCTCTGTAGCCCATCCCCCCATCTCCATGGCCCATCTCCCCATCCCCGTGGCCCATCTCCCTATCTCCGTAGCCCATCTCCCCATCTCCGTAGCCCATCTCCCCGTCTCCGTAGCCTGTAGCCCACCTCCCCATCCCTGTAGCCCACCTCCCCATCCCTGTAGCCCACCTTCCCATCCCTGTAGCCCATCTCCCCATCCCTGTAGCCCACCTCCCCATCCCTGTAGCCCATCTCCCCATCCCTGTAGCCCACCTCCCCATCCCTGTAGCCCATCTCCCCATCCCTGTAGCCCATCTCCCCATCCCTGTAGCCCACCTCCCCATCCCTGTAGCCCATCTCCCGATCTCTGTAGCCCATCTCCCCATCCCTGTAGCCCATCTCCCCATCCCTGTAGCCTATTTCCTCATCTCTGTAGTTCATCTCCCCATCTCTGTAGCCCATCTCCCTATCTCTGTAGCCCATCTCCCTATCCCTGTAGCTCATCTCCCCATCCCTGTAGCTCATCTCCCCATCCCTGTGCTCATCTCCCCATCCCTGTAGCTCGTCTCTGTAGCCCATCCCCCCATCTCCATGGCCCATCTCCCCATCCCTGTAGCCCATCTCCCCATCCCTGTAGCCCACCTCCCCATCCCTGTAGCCCATCTCCCCATCCCTGTAGCCCACCTCCCCATCCCTGTAGCCCACCTCCCCATCCCTGTAGCCCACCTCCCCATCCCTGTAGCCCATCTCCCCACCCCTGTATCCCACCTCCCCATCCCTGTAGCCCACCTCCCCATCCCTGTAGCCCATCTCCCCATCCCTGTAGCCCACCTCCCCATCCCTGTAGCCCATCTCCCCATCCCTGTAGCCCACCTCCCCATCCCTGTAGCCCACCTCCCCATCCCTGTAGCCCATCTCTCCATCCCTGTAGCCCACCTCCCCATCCCTGTAGCCCATCTCCCCATCCCTGTAGCCCACCTCCCCATCCCTGTAGCCCACCTCCCCATCCCTGTAGCCCACCTCCCCATCCCTGTAGCCCACCTCCCCATCCCTGTAGCCCATCTCCCCATCCCTGTAGCCCACCTCCCCATCCCTGTAGCCCACCTCCCCATCCCTGTAGCCCATCTCTCCATCCCTGTAGCCCACCTCCCCATCCCTGTAGCCCAACTCCCCATCCCTGTAGCCCACCTCCCCATCCCTGTAGCCCACCTCCCCATCCCTGTAGCCCACCTCCCCATCCCTGCAGCCCATCTCTCCATCCCTGTAGCCCATCTCCCCATCCCTGTAGCCCACCTCCCCATCCCTGTAGCCCACCTCCCCATCCCTGTAGCCCACCTCCCCATCCCTGTAGCCCATCTCTCCGTCTCTGTAGCCCAACTCCCCATCCCTGTAGCCCATCTCCCCATCCCTGTAGCCCACCTCCCCATCCCTGTAGCCCACCTCCCCATCCCTGTAGCCCACCTCCCCATCCCTGTAGCCCACCTCCCCATCCCTGTAGCCCACCTCCCCATCCCTGTAGCCCATCTCTCCATCCCTGTAGCCCACCTCTAGCATGAACCAACAAGGGACCTAACTCCTACTTGCAAAACATTTTCTCCCATTCCGTCCCTATTTTTTTGCGATTTGGATGGGTCTGAATACGCGCGAAAGCTTTGTTCTTATTGGTTGGATGATTTAAAATGCAACCAATGCTGATAGAAGAGACATATCCCGAGGGGTGCACCAGAATGAGGAGCAGACCAGCTTCCAATTTACCGAAAAGTATCATGAAGGAAAAGTTATGAAAACTTGTTTAATGCTACAGAAGCACCGCACCACTCCAAAATAACTATTTTTAAGTGCCCAAATATTCAATTTATCGATGTTGTAAGTTTCAGAACATAATATGCGTGTTAAGTTACTTAAAAAACAGTTTTGTCTAGACTACCCTGGCTGTTTCTGAGTGTTGATGGAGAATTTCGAATTTTACAGATGGCCATCTGTATTGATGGTTTAAACTGCGCAACATCGGAGCGAAGTCCCCTGCAAAGCTTGGAAAGCTATTTCTCTCTTTAATTTGATAGTGTTGATATTCTAAAGAGATACAAATTGCAATGGCAGTTATATGGTCAAGAGTACAGAGGTGCTGAGTATTGTGTGACACAAATATTTCAAAATAAACTTTCTGATACAGTAAATGAGTAATGATACACTCTTCATTTCCCATAAATATGATGCATTAGGTGATGTCTAAACTGTACAGAAAAGAAAAACTGAATGTAATCTTTAGTTTAGTTGTATTTGAAGAAGACAGTTTGGAGTCTCATCTTAACTTGACACCACCACTCATTCAGAAAAAGAGCCACAAAAGATAAACTATTCAACACAAAAACTTTATTGCAGCTTCAACATCCAATTATTAATGATATCTTTGCTTCTAGGTCAAGAAGAAATGAAATAAAACCATAATTGTTAGTCAAATTAGAGGTTAGCATTCGTCTTAAGTCAACTTTACACCGCAGCGTCACACTTTCTCTCACTGACAGCATTCAATCTTTCGCGCAAAACATGAAAAACATCAAAGTTGAAGAAGATTTATTAAGCATCAAACACATGTGCAGAAACATCGATCTTTTGTCAACAACATGAAACAAGTTTGGATTGTGTGAGTTGACAGTGTGAGGAGAAAGAGGCTCTGTTTTGAGGTAGGGTAGTGAAATTGGCGTACTCAGCACCTGCGTACTCTTGACCATATTGCTGATCTTGAATCGTCTCGAGTGAGTGAGTTCTGAGTGACCTAGTTTTGTTTGGCCACGCCTAGGCACGCTGTAGGCTACGGCCGGCTATGGGCTAATGCTGTATGCGGCAGAATGCCTAGTTTTGCCCGCTCAGCAGTCAGCTATCATCAGGCAGAACTATTTAGTGAAACATTTCAAATATGTAAATACTTCAGATTTAACACATTTTATGATTGGAAAAGATGTTTCCATGTTCGTATTTTATGCATTTGAACATCGCGTGAATTAAAACTGCAATGTCAAGGACTACTGATGCCATCAGTTTATGACTAACTGTAAGCTTTGTAAACATGGACAGATCATGCCCTGCTATTGAATATAAATGAGTGTTTTTTTAAGTTGTTGAAGTTTGAAAAAAAGTAAAAGCACTGATGTTTTATTTAATTAATGACATTAATGTACTTGGGTAACTTCTAGTCTGTATTCTTTTCCTCTCTGGATTGCATAGGTCACAACAATTTCCTCAATCTTTGATTCATGATCATGGTAATGGAAATTTAAAAAATGATTAGTCAGTGATTATCTGCACCACCAGACATGCAGAGGGCATGTGTGTACACATATGATATTTCAAAGCCCTGTATAACTTGAAGTTAAGAATCACAAATTCTCATAGCATTAAGCATCTATAGAAAGATTGTGCAAAGAACTAATTGTCTTTTTTATGTATGGAGCAACTGTATCATGTGAGCCATTTACTTGCCAGATATGAAGATGCTGACTTTATTTGCCTTGCTTTCATGATAAGAAATTCATTAACAAGTATTCTTGTGTGTAATATAATATTAATTGAAAGATTTTGTAAATAAGTATTCCTTTCAAGTCTGTTTGTGGATTGTTCTTGGCTATAGAATTTATTTTGGATGTGTTATGAACCAAAATAAATCAGCAAAAATGCATTTGTTGAACAGTTTACTGGAATTTAGTTTCTGTTTGGTTCCATCGCATGTTGGACATTTGTGAATCTGTGTTCCTAAAACACTCTTAAAATGCAACTCAACAGCGAAGTTATCATTGTGCCTGTTCAAAACAACAATGTGGACATTTTCCTAAGGTGAGGGAGAGAAATGGCAATCTACTGAATTTTATTTGTTGATCTACAAAATGTAGGCTGCCCGTTTTTTTAAAAAAAGCCCACCTCCCCGTCTCTGTAGCCCATCTCCCCATCCCTGTAGCCCATCTCCCTATCCCTGTAGCCCATCTCCCCATCTCCCTAGCCCATCTTCCCTTCCTGGTGGCCTATCTCCCCGTCTCTGTAGCCCATCTCCCTATCCCTGTAGCCCATCTCCCCATCCCCCTAGCCCATCTTCCCTTCCTGGTGGCCTATCTCCCCGTCCCTGTAGCCCATCTCCCTATCTCTGTAGCCCATCTCTCCATCTCCCTAGCCCATCTTCCCTTCCTGGTGGCCCATCTCCCCATCTCTGTAGCACATCTCCCCATCTCCATGGCCTATCTCCCCGTCCCTGTAGCCCATCTCCCTATCCCTGGAGCCCATCTCCCCATCTCTGTAGCCCATCTTCCCTTCCTGGTGGCCCATCTCCCCGTCTCTGTAGCCCATCTCCCCATCCCCATGGCACATCTCCCCATCTCCATGGCCTATCTCCCCGTCTCTGTAGCCCATCTCCCTATCTCTGTAGCCCATCTCCCCATCTCCCTAGCCCATCTTCCCTTCCTGGTGGCCTATCTCCCCGTCTCTGTAGCCCATCTCCCCATCCCTGTAGCCCATCTCCCCATCCCTGTAGCCCATCTCCCCATCCCTGTAGCCCATCTCCCCGTCTCTGTAGCCCATCTCCCTATCTCTGTAGCCTATTTCCTCATCTCTGTAGTTCATCTCCCCATCCCTGTAGCCCATCTCCCCATCCCTGTAGCCCATCTCCATGTCTCTGTAGCCCATCTCCCTATCTCTGTAGCCCATCTCCCCGTCTCTGTAGCCCATCTCCCTATCTCTGTAGCCCATCTCCCTAGCCCATCTTCCCTTCCTGGTGGCCTATCTCCCCGTCTCTGTAGCCCATCTCCCCGTCTCTGTAGCCCATCTCCCTATCTCTGTAGCCCATCTCCCCATCTCCCTAGCCCATCTTCCCTTCCTGGTGGCCTATCTCCCCGTCTCTGTAGCCCATCTCCCCATCCCTGTAGCCCATCTCCCCATCCCTGTAGCCCATCTCCCCATCCCTGTAGCCCATCTCCCCATCCCTGTAGCCCATCTCCCCATCCCTGTAGCCCATCTCCCCATCCCTGTAGCCCACCTCCCCATCCCTGTAGCCCACCTCCCCATCCCTATAGCCCCAATCTCCCCGTCTCTGTAGCCCATCTCCCCATCCCTGTAGCCCATCTCCCCATCCCTGTAGTCCATCTCCCCATCCCTGTAGCCCACCTCCCCATCCCTGTAGCCCATCTCCCCATCCCTGTAGCCCCCATCTCCCCGTCTCTGTAGCCCATCTCCCCATCCCTGTAGCCCATCTCCCTATCCCTGTAGCCCATCTCCCCATCCCTGTAGCCCATCTCCCCATCCCTGTAGCCCATCTCCCCGTCTCTGTAGCCCATCTCCCCATCCCTGTAGCCCATCTCCCCATCCCTGTAGCCCATCTCCCCATCCCTGTAGTCCATCTCCCCATCCCTGTAGCCCATCTCCCCATCTTTTAAGAGACCTGGCAGTACCAGGTCATGCATAGCTACCAGGCAGCTTGAACATCATTGATCAGAGTAAACAGCTGCATGAAAAGAAATTTAAAAAACAAACTGCTGAACTTGTTTGATATGGTTCCACTGACAAGATCTTTTGCTCTAGACAAGGTTGGTTAATAATGTATTCTCCACTAAACATTTTATTATTTTGGCTTTTATTGTATCGTTTCCTTTTAGATGTTGTATTAAAGTTTATTTTCCTGCTGGAATCTCCACATGAACTGGGTGACTGACTTGCAGGTTGGCCATAAAGCATGCACAGGTGCTTCAGGGACAGCTGTGTGTGGGGGGGATGGTAACTCACCTCTGTGGCGAGGTGAGGGAAGGCCTGACCTACCTAAAGGAACTGGATCCACCAGCCAACCAACAATGTGTAAGACCAAACACATGATCATGTCTGCTCTGCAAGAATGGAAGGCTGACAGAGCAATGCTTTAGTTCTGAATTCTTCCTCACCCCTTCCTTCCTTCCTTCCTTGTTCCTTCCAGGGTGTGCCACCTCTTGGGTAAGTATTTAAATAATCCAGATTCTTCCCGTCCCAGAGATAGAACCACAGCACTGCGCCTCACACATCGTCCAACCCCAAAGCATGCTCACCTATATCCGCCTGTCAAAAGACATGGTGTCAACAAGCAAGTAGATGCTGAGGGGCTGACCATGTACTCATGCAAGAGGGGAGAGCATTAGGGGGTGACCTGGCAGGAATTGGTACATATTATAGACACATTAGAAGGGAAGTTCCTGTAAATACTTTCTGTTCTTTTCTTTGGCCGATCATCTCCCTGTGGGTTCGGGGTAAGAATTGACCCACTGCGTCTCCCTACGCGATTCGTAAGAGGGGAATAACTAGGGACACCATGACTTGATTTGCGTTTAAACTGTTCTAGTAAGTATCGTGCTTAATGGCCTTATATAGCCTACAACGGCTGATAGGCCGTAAAACACCATCCATCCATCCTTTGGCCGATTGTAGATGTTGAGCCAAAGTTAGTAAAGACACAGGGTTGCAGCTAGTATAACATAGTCAAGATATATAAATAAACCCAGATTTTTTCCCTCCCAAGGATAGAACCACAGCTCTGCGCTGCACACATCGTCCAACCCCAAAGCATGCTTGCCTATCTCCACCTGTCAAATTCCCCTGTGGGTTCAGGGTAAGAATTAACCCACAGCGTCTCCCTACACGATTCATAAGAGGCCAATAATTAGGGACACCTTGATTTAATTTGCATTTACTCTAAACTATTATAGTGATTATCATGCTTAATGGCCTTACATAGCCTACAAAGGCTGATAGGCCGTAAAACACCATCCATCTATCTGCCTGTCAAAAGACTTGGTTTCAACAAACAAGTAGAGGCTGAGGGGCTGACTGTGTACTCAGGGAAGAGAGGAGAGCCTGTTCCACACTTTTTTGCAGTTCTAGAACTTGCTATATGTACACATTTGTGCAGTTTCGAGACAGTCAATTTTGCCTTTTCTGTCATTTTTACCATAGCATTACATACTGGTTATTTATTCTAATGGTGATATTTCTACACATGATGATTTCCTTTCGCACGCAGATTTGAAGCATCAGTTTCTGAAAATTCTTTTTTTACAATGGGATATTTTATGAGCTCTTGAAAATGGAGAAAAACGGAACGAGCTTAAGTTGTTAGCTGCAGATTTGGATCTTTAGTAAGCAATTTTTCAGGAACTAACTAGGGTAGACACTTTAGTCCTGCTTTGCTTGTATTTACGGGCAGTTTCCTATAACTGTAAGTTCCAGCATTTTAAACTTTAAATTGTGGCTGCCGGTACCTATGGTGAAGGTTTATTCCTCTTAGACCTGTTCTTAACTGGTGTTTGCTAAGTCTTGGCAAATACTGGCCTAGTATTTGGTCAAAATTTGCCCGTTTTGGGATATATTTGCTGAATATTTGGTAAAGTGGTCTGGTTCTTAATTGGTTTTCGCCAAGACTTGGCAAATATTTGCAAAGACTTGGGTAAATTGGCTCGGCAGGTAGTGCCATTAGCTATTGGCGCAAGATGTTAATGAGATTCCCTCAGAGCACAATGGCGGAAAAAAATGTCGCTTCATTTACATTTGCAGCCATTGTACACCTACAGTAAGGGCATGATGCTGATCGATGCCATAGTGCAAATGTCCTTTGCGAGATTATGGCCTGGTTTTGTCAAGCTATTAAGAAACTAAAGATTTGCCTAGACTTTGCGCAATAGTTGCCTGAATTTTTGCGGAATGTTTGCCAATAAGTAGTTTACCAAGACTTGGTGAATATTAGCCAAGATTTATTTGTCAATGAAGAACAGGCTTTAGATTTTATTCTGTTCTTATTCAGTTGTGCATAGTCTATGGGAAATTCATTCTCAGAGTAGATTTTTCTGCTCCCAGGAAGACTATTGCCCAGCTTGCATGACAGTCATTTCTGTCATGGCATGACATGCAATCTATGATGACACGCAATCTATGGTGACATGCAATCTATGGTGACAATCAATCTATGGTGACATGCAATCTATGGTGACATGCAATCTATGGTGACATGCAATCTATGGTGACATGCAATCTATGGTGACATGCAATCTATGGTGACATGCAATCTATGGTGACATGCAATCTATGATGACATGCAATCTATGGTGACATGCAATCTATGGTGACATGCAATCTATGATGACATGCAATCTATGGTGACATGCAATCTATGATGACATGCAATCTATGGTGACATGCAATCTATGATGACATGCAATCTATGGTGACATGCAATCTATGGTGACATGCAATCTATGATGACATGCAATCTATGATGACATGCAATCTATGGTGACATGCAATCTATGGTGACATGCAATCTATGGTGACATGCAATCTATGGTGACATGCAATCTATGGTGACATGCAATCTATGGTGACATGCAATCTATGGTGACATGCAATCTATGGTGACATGCAATCTATGGTGACATGCAATCTATGATGACATGCAATCTATGGTGACATGCAATCTATGGTGACATGCAATCTATGGTGACATGCAATCTATGGTGACATGCAATCTATGATGACATGCAATCTATGGTGACATGCAATCTATGGTGACATGCAATCTATGGTGACATGCAATCTATGGTGACATGCAATCTATGGTGACATGCAATCTATGGTGACATGCAATCTATGGTGACATGCAATCTATGGTGACATGCAATCTATGATGACATGCAATCTATGGTGACATGCAATCTATGGTGACATGCAATCTATGATGACATGCAATCTATGGTGACATGCAATCTATGGTGACATGCAATCTATGGTGACATGCAATCTATGGTGACATGCAATCTATGGTGACATGCAATCTATGGTGACATGCAATCTATGGTGACATGCAATCTATGATGACATGCAATCTATGATGACATGCAATCTATGGTGACATGCAATCTATGGTGACATGCAATCTATGGTGACATGCAATCTATGGTGACATGCAATCTATGGTGACATGCAATCTATGGTGACATGCAATCTATGGTGACATGCAATCTATGGTGACATGCAAGTGACATGCAATCTATGATGACATGCAATCTATGGTGACATGCAATCTATGGTGACATGCAATCTATGGTGACATGCAATCTATGGTGACATGCAATCTATGGTGACATGCAATCTATGGTGACATGCAATCTATGGTGACATGCAATCTATGGTGACATGCAATCTATGGTGACATGCAATCTATGGTGACATGCAATCTATGGTGACATGCAATCTATGGTGACATGCAATCTATGGTGACATGCAATCTATGGTGACATGCAATCTATGATGACATGCAATCTATGGTGACATGCAATCTATGGTGACATGCAATCTATGGTGACATGCAATCTATGGTGACATGCAATCTATGGTGACATGCAATCTATGGTGACATGCAATCTATGATGACATGCAATCTATGGTGACATGCAATCTATGGTGACATGCAATCTATGGTGACATGCAATCTATGGTGACATGCAATCTATGGTGACATGCAATCTATGGTGACATGCAATCTATGGTGACATGCAATCTATGGTGACATGCAATCTATGGTGACATGCAAGTGACATGCAATCTATGGTGACATGCAATCTATGGTGACATGCAATCTATGGTGACATGCAATCTATGGTGACATGCAATCTATGATGACATGCAATCTATGGTGACATGCAATCTATGGTGACATGCAATCTATGATGACATGCAATCTATGGTGACATGCAATCTATGGTGACATGCAATCTATGGTGACATGCAATCTATGGTGACATGCAATCTATGGTGACATGCATGTGACATGCAATCTATGGTGACATGCAATCTATGGTGACATGCAATCTATGGTGACATGCAATCTATGGTGACATGCAATCTATGGTGACATGCAATCTATGGTGACATGCAATCTATGGTGACATGCAATCTATGGTGACATGCAATCTATGGTGACATGCAATCTATGGTGACATGCAATCTATGGTGACATGCAATCTATGGTGACATGCAATCTATGGTGACATGCAATCTATGATGACATGCAATCTATGGTGACATGCAATCTATGGTGACATGCAATCTATGGTGACATGCAATCTATGGTGACATGCAATCTATGGTGACATGCAATCTATGGTGACATGCAATCTATGGTGACATGCAATCTATGGTGACATGCAATCTATGGTGACATGCAATCTATGGTGACATGCAATCTATGATGACATGCAATCTATGGTGACATGCAATCTATGATGACATGCAATCTATGGTGACATGCAATCTATGGTGACATGCAATCTATGGTGACATGCAATCTATGGTGACATGCAATCTATGGTGACATGCAATCTATGGTGACATGCAATCTATGGTGACATGCAATCTATGGTGACATGCAATCTATGATGACATGCAATCTATGGTGACATGCAATCTATGGTGACATGCAATCTATGGTGACATGCAATCTATGGTGACATGCAATCTATGGTGACATGCAAGTGACATGCAATCTATGATGACATGCAATCTATGGTGACATGCAATCTATGGTGACATGCAATCTATGGTGACATGCAATCTATGGTGACATGCAATCTATGGTGACATGCAATCTATGGTGACATGCAATCTATGTGACTATGACATGCAATCTATGGTGACATGCAATCTATGGTGACATGCAATCTATGGTGACATGCAATCTATGGTGACATGCAATCTATGGTGACATGCAATCTATGGTGACATGCAAGTGACATGCAATCTATGGTGACATGCAATCTATGATGACATGCAATCTATGGTGACATGCAATCTATGGTGACATGCAATCTATGGTGACATGCAATCTATGGTGACATGCAATCTATGGTGACATGCAATCTATGGTGACATGCAATCTATGGTGACATGCAATCTATGGTGACATGCAATCTATGGTGACATGCAATCTATGGTGACATGCAATCTATGGTGACATGCAATCTATGGTGACATGCAATCTATGGTGACATGCAATCTATGGTGACATGCAATCTATGTGACATGCAATCTATGTGACATGCAATCTATGATGACATGCAATCTATGGTGACATGCAATCTATGGTGACATGCAATCTATGGTGACATGCAAGTGACATGCAATCTATGGTGACATGCAATCTATGATGACATGCAATCTATGGTGACATGCAATCTATGGTGACATGCAATCTATGGTGACATGCAATCTATGGTGACATGCAATCTATGGTGACATGCAATCTATGATGACATGCAATCTATGGTGACATGCAATCTATGGTGACATGCAATCTATGGTGACATGCAATCTATGGTGACATGCAATCTATGATGACATGCAATCTATGGTGACATGCAATCTATGGTGACATGCAATCTATGATGACATGCAATCTATGGTGACATGCAATCTATGGTGACATGCAATCTATGGTGACATGCAATCTATGGTGACATGCAATCTATGGTGACATGCAATCTATGGTGACATGCAATCTATGATGACATGCAATCTATGGTGACATGCAATCTATGGTGACATGCAATCTATGATGACATGCAATCTATGGTGACATGCAATCTATGGTGACATGCAATCTATGGTGACATGCAATCTATGGTGACATGCAATCTATGGTGACATGCAAGTGACATGCAATCTATGGTGACATGCAATCTATGGTGACATGCAATCTATGGTGACATGCAATCTATGGTGACATGCAATCTATGGTGACATGCAATCTATGGTGACATGCAATCTATGGTGACATGCAATCTATGATGACATGCAATCTATGGTGACATGCAATCTATGGTGACATGCAATCTATGGTGACATGCAATCTATGGTGACATGCAATCTATGGTGACATGCAATCTATGGTGACATGCAATCTATGGTGACATGCAATCTATGGTGACATGCAATCTATGGTGACATGCAATCTATGGTGACATGCAATCTATGGTGACATGCAAGTGACATGCAATCTATGGTGACATGCAATCTATGGTGACATGCAATCTATGGTGACATGCAATCTATGGTGACATGCAATCTATGGTGACATGCAATCTATGGTGACATGCAATCTATGATGACATGCAATCTATGGTGACATGCAATCTATGGTGACATGCAATCTATGATGACATGCAATCTATGGTGACATGCAATCTATGATGACATGCAATCTATGGTGACATGCAATCTATGGTGACATGCAATCTATGGTGACATGCAATCTATGATGACATGCAATCTATGGTGACATGCAATCTATGGTGACATGCAAGTGACATGCAATCTATGGTGACATGCAATCTATGGTGACATGCAATCTATGGTGACATGCAATCTATGGTGACATGCAATCTATGGTGACATGCAATCTATGGTGACATGCAATCTATGGTGACATGCAATCTATGGTGACATGCAATCTATGGTGACATGCAATCTATGGTGACATGCAATCTATGGTGACATGCAATCTATGGTGACATGCAATCTATGGTGACATGCAATCTATGATGACATGCAATCTATGGTGACATGCAATCTATGGTGACATGCAAGTGACATGCAATCTATGATGACATGCAATCTATGGTGACATGCAATCTATGGTGACATGCAATCTATGGTGACATGCAATCTATGGTGACATGCAATCTATGATGACATGCAATCTATGATGACATGCAATCTATGGTGACATGCAATCTATGGTGACATGCAATCTATGGTGACATGCAATCTATGGTGACATGCAATCTATGGTGACATGCAATCTATGGTGACATGCAATCTATGGTGACATGCAATCTATGATGACATGCAATCTATGGTGACATGCAATCTATGGTGACATGCAATCTATGGTGACATGCAATCTATGGTGACATGCAATCTATGGTGACATGCAATCTATGGTGACATGCAATCTATGGTGACATGCAATCTATGGTGACATGCAATCTATGGTGACATGCAATCTATGGTGACATGCAATCTATGATGACATGCAATCTATGGTGACATGCAATCTATGGTGACATGCAATCTATGGTGACATGCAATCTATGGTGACATGCAATCTATGATGACATGCAATCTATGGTGACATGCAATCTATGGTGACATGCAATCTATGGTGACATGCAATCTATGATGACATGCAATCTATGGTGACATGCAATCTATGATGACATGCAATCTATGGTGACATGCAATCTATGGTGACATGCAATCTATGGTGACATGCAATCTATGGTGACATGCAATCTATGGTGACATGCAATCTATGGTGACATGCAATCTATGGTGACATGCAATCTATGGTGACATGCAATCTATGGTGACATGCAATCTATGGTGACATGCAAGTGACATGCAATCTATGATGACATGCAATCTATGGTGACATGCAATCTATGGTGACATGCAATCTATGGTGACATGCAATCTATGATGACATGCAATCTATGGTGACATGCAATCTATGATGACATGCAATCTATGGTGACATGCAATCTATGGTGACATGCAATCTATGGTGACATGCAATCTATGGTGACATGCAATCTATGATGACATGCAATCTATGGTGACATGCAATCTATGGTGACATGCAATCTATGGTGACATGCAATCTATGGTGACATGCAATCTATGATGACATGCAATCTATGGTGACATGCAATCTATGGTGACATGCAATCTATGGTGACATGCAATCTATGGTGACATGCAATCTATGGTGACATGCAATCTATGGTGACATGCAATCTATGGTGACATGCAATCTATGGTGACATGCAATCTATGGTGACATGCAATCTATGATGACATGCAATCTATGGTGACATGCAATCTATGGTGACATGCAATCTATGGTGACATGCAATCTATGGTGACATGCAATCTATGGTGACATGCAATCTATGGTGACATGCAATCTATGGTGACATGCAATCTATGGTGACATGCAATCTATGGTGACATGCAATCTATGGTGACATGCAATCTATGGTGACATGCAATCTATGGTGACATGCAATCTATGGTGACATGCAATCTATGGTGACATGCAATCTATGGTGACATGCAATCTATGATGACATGCAATCTATGGTGACATGCAATCTATGGTGACATGCACTATGTGACATGCAATCTATGATGACATGCAATCTATGGTGACATGCAATCTATGGTGACATGCAATCTATGGTGACATGCAATCTATGATGACATGCAATCTATGGTGACATGCAATCTATGGTGACATGCAATCTATGGTGACATGCAATCTATGGTGACATGCAATCTATGGTGACATGCAATCTATGGTGACATGCAATCTATGGTGACATGCAATCTATGGTGACATGCAATCTATGGTGACATGCAATCTATGGTGACATGCAATCTATGGTGACATGCAATCTATGGTGACATGCAATCTATGGTGACATGCAATCTATGGTGACATGCAATCTATGGTGACATGCAATCTATGGTGACATGCAATCTATGGTGACATGCAATCTATGGTGACATGCAATCTATGATGACATGCAATCTATGGTGACATGCAATCTATGGTGACATGCAATCTATGGTGACATGCAATCTATGGTGACATGCAATCTATGGTGACATGCAATCTATGGTGACATGCAATCTATGATGACATGCAATCTATGGTGACATGCAATCTATGGTGACATGCAATCTATGATGACATGCAATCTATGGTGACATGCAATCTATGGTGACATGCAATCTATGGTGACATGCAATCTATGATGACATGCAATCTATGGTGACATGCAATCTATGGTGACATGCAATCTATGATGACATGCAATCTATGGTGACATGCAATCTATGGTGACATGCAATCTATGGTGACATGCAATCTATGATGACATGCAATCTATGGTGACATGCAATCTATGGTGACATGCAATCTATGGTGACATGCAATCTATGGTGACATGCAATCTATGGTGACATGCAATCTATGATGACATGCAATCTATGGTGACATGCAATCTATGGTGACATGCAATCTATGATGACATGCAATCTATGGTGACATGCAATCTATGGTGACATGCAATCTATGGTGACATGCAATCTAT